>CABHPR010148376.1:2565-39142 GCA_902168415.1 Peromyscus melanophrys | reverse complement strand
TGTGTGTGTGTGTAACACTAAATGGACTGAGCAGATTGTGTTTATATATTTAGGCATATACATACACACATATAACAATATTTAAAAAGCCACAATTTCTAGAAGGAACAAGGGGATACATTGGAATGGACAAAGGGAGGAAAGAGAAGGGGGGAAATAATACAATTACATTTTAATTTAAAAAAGAATAAAAAGTACATGTTGAAACAGAAGTGAACTGAGCATAAGCATCCACCTCTCTCTGCTTCCTGACTGTGGATGCAATGTAACCAGCTGCCCCATGCTCCTGGTGTGTGACTTCCTGGACATAACGGACTGTATCTCTTTTCAAACAATGGGCCGAAACAAAACTTTTAAGTTTCCTTTCTCAGATATTTTCTTTTTTTAATTTAAATTTTTTAAAATTCATTTTACATACCAATCACAGCTCTACCTCTTATGCCTCCTCCCAATCCTTCCTCCCACCTTTCCCCCCTGACAATCCCCTGTGCCCTACTCCAAAAGGGTAAGTCCTCCCATGGGGGTACAGCAAAGCCTGGTACATTCAGTTGAGGCAGGACCAAGGCCCTCCCCCCTGCATCAAGGGTGAGCAAAGTATCTGACCATAGGTAATGGGATCCAGAAAGCCCACTCATGCACCAGGGATAGATCTTGATCACACTGCCAAGGGCCCCTCAAACAGACCCAGCTACACAACTCTCTCCCATATGCAGAAGGTCTAGTCTAGTCCCATGCAGGTTCCACAATTGTTGGTCTAAAGTTTGTGAGTTTCTATGAACTTGGTTCAGTTGTCTCTGTAGACTTCCCCATCATGATCTTGACCCGCCTTGCTCATATAGTCCCTCTTCCCTCTCTTTGACTGGATTCCTGGAGCTCTACCTGGTACTTGGTTGTGGATCTCTGCATCTGCTTCTATCACTTACTGGACAAAGGCTCTATCATGGCAGTTAGGGTATTTACCAGTCTGATTACTGGGGTAGACCAGTTCAGACCCTCTCCATTGTTGCTAGCAGTCTCAGATATTTTCTAACAGCAGTGGGAAAAGTACCTAACACACCTGCCATTGTATAAGAAGTCTAGTGGGGTTTGCATTACCTGTCACTGACACTTGCTACTGATTCTTTGGATAAGTTGACCAGTTCAGTATTTGGACACAACCCAATTTAAGGATCAGGTTTCTTTAAACACAATTATGTTGGGGATGATTACATGCTCACACTTTTAGATGTGGTAGGAACTGATTGATTGTATGGATAGCAACTTATATTGTCTATCCTGAGCTCTGATGAGTGGATGCGTGGAATGGAATGGGTCATGGGATTACCCATATGACTTCCCTTTGGCATCCTGTGGTGATTTGAATGAGAATGCCTCCCATAGGCTCATATATTTGAAAGCTTGGTCCCCAGTTAGTGGAACTGTTTGGGAAGGATTAGGAGGGGTGGCCTTGTTGAAGGAGGTGTATCAGTAGGGGTGGCTTCAATGTTTCAAAAGCCCATGCTGGGTCAGTGTCTTCTCTGCCTGCTGTCTGTGGATCAGGACATAAAGCTCTCAGCTACTGCTGGAGCACCATGTCTGTCTGCTTCCCACTATGATGATCAAGGACTAACCCTCTAAAACTTTCAGCAAGCCCCTGATTAATGTTTTCTTTTATTTATAAGAGTTGCCTTGGCCATGGTGTCTCTTCCCAGCAGTAGAACAGCAACTAAGACATAACCTATGTTGTTGAATTTGCACATATTAAAATTGCATATGCTAAAATACGTCTTTGTTGTGCATACAATTTCAGAGAGGGACTTTAAAAATGTTTCATTTTCATTATTTTTAAGTGTGTGTGTGTGTGTGTGTGTGTGTGTGTGTGTGTGTGTGTGTAAGACAGAAGTGTTAGGATTCTCTGGAGCTGGAATTACAGGTGGTGTGAACTGCCCAACATGGATGCTGGGAACTGAACTCAGGTCCTGTGAAAGAACAGTACATACCCTCAACCTCTGAGACATCTATTTCTTCAGTCCCTCAGAGGGAGATTTTTTGTCAGACAAAGAGTAGAAATCTGTTCAAAGGACCCATCAGCTGGCCTTTGTTAGATTTAATGCAGTCCAGGGTAATAATTATTTCAGAGTTTAACAATGGTGACATTTTCCTAGTTAGTAGTCTTTGATGAGCATGAACCAGAATGCCAGTTCACATTGAGAACACAATTATTGTATATATTAGAATAATGTTCCCTGCAGATCACGGTAACATTCCTGTAGGCAACTTAGATGAAAAGCTGACTTGTATTCTAAGGGAAATTCTAAATTATTCACCATGAAATCACACTAGATCAAGGACATTAACTAAGAGAGTCTGGTGGGCTAGTAATTCATTTCTGAAGCAAGCGATTCTTCCATTGGCCTGTGTTTTGTGGGAGGACTTGAAGTGTAGCAGTGGGGAATTGCATGGAATGGACGATGCACGAAAATTACTTTCATGAATTCTCCTTCTGCCCACATGCTCACAGGAACTGAATTTATGTGAGCTTCTAAGGGAAGTGCAACAGGCTTCAGTCCCTGGAACAACAAGCTTCGACCCAGCAGGAAAAGCTTCAGCACCTAGTTGAACAGGCTATAGCACTTCATTCTGTTGCTGTGTTTTTCCTTTGTGTGTCCTTGGCCTCTGCCAACCTTCCCTACTTCTTTGACCAAGTCTGTGGTTCAAGTAGGAGGAAGTAAAATCCCATCAGAGTGAGAGTCACTACTCAACAGACATGCAAGAGTCTTGGGTTATATTTTCCTTTAAAGGGTCTCATTCGACAGATAGATGGTCAAGCAGTCTAACGTGCTCAAGAGCATGGCTCTCCTTCCAGCTCTTCCTTAAGACACTCCAGAAACCCCAAGACAAATTAATTCTCACAGAATCCTTCTTCTCCTACCTCAGAAACATGGCAGATGGATCCTATGACTCGTCATTTATGTTCCTAGTTACATCAGTTGTGAGATCTAAATTAGGAGTTGGCAATACTTTTCTTTTACATAAAGAACCACATAGTAAATATCTGTTGGGCTGTGGGACACAGTCTCTGTCAATTCTGCCTCTAAAGGAAGGAACACATGAGTGGGTAAGTATGGCCATGCTCTGATGCACTGACGTGCTATAGGTACCCAAACTTGAGTTTCTTTCTTTCTTTCTTTTTTTTTAAATCTTATCATGTCAAATGATTTAATTAAGAAAAAAAAAAATCCCTAACAGGTATACCCAACCACTTGGATTTTAGTTAATTCCAGATGTAGTCAAGTTGACAACCAAGAATAACCATTACAAGTTTACCCCTTATCAACTTGACACACAGTTGTTTTTTCTCAAGTCATAGTTAATTTTCAAATGAAAATTAATTAATTTTCAAATGAAAATTTCAAATGAAAATAATAATTAGGGCATACAAATTTGAGTTTCATATCATCTCCATGTAATGATTCCTTTGGACATTGTAGATGTAATTCTGATTGGTTTTATTAAATAAGAAACCCAGAGCCAAATGCAGAGTTAAAAGCCCCAGAGGTCAGAGAGCAGTAGCTAAGAGCTGAGACTAAGACCACCTTCTTACCACCCGCTGCCGCTGCTGTCCTTCCCCTGAGAAAGAGACCTACTTCCTGTGTGTCTGTCTTTTTATTGATTTTCTGTTCTGCCTTCTCATTGGTTGTAAACCCAACCACATGACCACCTCATCACTGCCTGTCTATACAGATCTCCAGGTCTCTATGGTTGGTTTTGAGATTAAAGGCATGTGTCTCCATGCTGGCTGTATCCTTGAACACACAGAGATCTGCCGGTCTGTCATGTGATTGGGATTAAGGGCGTGTGCTACCACTGCTAGACTTCTGCTATGGCTTGCTATTAGCTCTGACCCCCAGGCACTTTTATTTATTAACATACAAATAAAATCACATTTTAGCACAAATAAAATATCACCATAGGACTTTTTAACCACATAGAAGTGAAATTTAAAGGGGGACCACTAGGGACGTGGAAAGGGAAGAGTGGGGGCAGGGAGGGAGATGAAAAAGAGTAAGGATTGGGTGGAGTGTGATCAAAGCACATAATGTGTAAGCATTATCAACTGAACCCCTTGTGTATAATTCATAAATATTTATAAAGGGTAGATACAAAGCCATTCTAAGCTCATGAGCTGTATAGAAAGAGACAACAGGCTATGGTTACCTGATCCCTGTTCACCTGTTTCACTTTTTTCCCCTTTTGCTTCTGGCCTGGTGACAGGCAGTAATAGGACAGACTGCTTATTTCATGTATAGAACTTGGGTGGAGGTGGGACCATTTAAATAACTATGCTCATGGATGTTATGATAAGATTTACAGGTCATTTCCTAGTTTGCCTTCATGTTGCACATCCTTTCTGAGCACTGGTTTCTTTATCTATACTTCATGCTCCTCACTGGACGAAATGTATTCAAAATACTCAGCGTGATGCCTGCCTTATAGTATGAATGCCAGAAGTAGCAGGTACATCACATAACTATTACTGGAGGACCCACGCTTTCCATTTCTTAATGTCCACCCCTCTTTCTTCTGGGCAGGTCAGTCTTCTCTCTGAGACTCAGTTTTTCATTGAAGGGACTTTGGGGACTATGGCCAACCTCACATCTAAAAATAGCTGGGATTTTTTTTTTTTGCCTGTAATGTATTAGAGACAGTCACTATTTTATAAAAGTATTGGCTTTAAGAATTGGCCTTGGAATTTTAAAAGTTTTTATTCTGTCAATTTGTGTTTACCACAAGGAGCATCAACTCATTGCCTGATTTCTTTCTGAGTTTGCTGACACAGTGTGAAGCAGACTCCTTTTGGATTCCCAGGGGCCAGGCATTGCTCTCTGAAGAACAGCCTGGCATTCACTGAGCCCCTTCCCACCTCAACAAGGACACCATGAGGTTTACAAAGCTCTTTAGAGCCCAGGTGAGAAAAGGCCCATGAAATGAGAGCGCCTCCACATGCAGACAGCCAGCCACCTCCCCCAGCGAAGCGAACTGTGCCATCCAATTATTTCCAATTACAATTGCGTTTCTTTCTTTAATGTTTCCTGTGCTGATATCCAAGCTGTTAATGAAGCAGCCCCTGCTTTATGATCCCCATTGTTGCAACTTGCTGCGCTTAATTGCGTTGTCTCCATAACAGACAGATATTCTGAACAATTAGACAACAATGAGGAAGTGGGATGGGGGAAGTGGCTGAGATTCCTTCATTTTAATTAGGCTGATAGTGCACCCTACAGCTCCGAATCATGGCTAAAGTGCTATTTTTCAATAGCATTCAATAACATCCAACTAGAGCTAATAAATTTCTATTTCTAATGCAAAAGAATCCCTCTTCAGTTTCAATCAATCCTTGCATTTTTCAGAATGATAATATTGGCTATGCACACGGCACTCCTCACCTTCAGATTCCCCCACCCTGCACCTGCTATTCCACAGCACTCCTGTGTGATGTGGAAGGGCAGTGGATTGTCTTCTACTTCCTTTTCAAGGATAGAGGGACTTGGCCTGACCAGGGCTGGTGAGGGAATAAAGAAAAGATAACACATGGCACGTAGAAAAACTGGAATTTGAGTGTGCTGGGCTTTCTGATGGAGAAACCTTGATATCA
Source organism: Peromyscus melanophrys (assembly GCA_902168415.1). Classification (NCBI taxonomy): domain Eukaryota; kingdom Metazoa; phylum Chordata; class Mammalia; order Rodentia; family Cricetidae; genus Peromyscus; species Peromyscus melanophrys. The sequence goes on along the minus strand of CABHPR010148376.1, from coordinate 33,507 downwards.
TGGAGGCTAAGTATATTTATTGTATACATTTGATCCGAGAGGTGGGGATGTTGCATACTGCTGAACAAGGAGATGAGGTTATTACACACTGGAGTTATTATATACAGTTGGATCAAGGAAATGGGTTTAGCCAATCTCTGTAGGAGCAGTCTCTGAAGGGGATTTGGCTTAATTGTTTTGTAGGGAAACAATCTTCTGGCTGTAAATATCCAGGGATGAGGTGGGGGAAGCTATAGTGGACATTTTCTGCATGCCCCATCAGTATCTGTACATGATGGCAATGGTTTGTCAAGAAATTAATGTACCTAAAAATGATGTACTTTATTCCCATGAGGAATGAGGTGGATGTGAACCTATTATCACTTATTTCCTTATAATAATCAAGCACAAATCATTTTTCTATTTCTTCTGTTAGACAAAGAATACTTCAATGTCTATAAACACATACCCCTGATTTTGCTTTCACAAAAATATAGTATCATTTAAAAAGATACACAAGTTCAGAAAAGGGCCAAAACAGAACCAAAAATTACTTTCATAACTTCGAAGAATACTGTTAAATTTGCAATATGGTTTTAGACTTTTTATACACACACACACACACACACACACACACACACACACACACACGGGAGAGGAGAGTGAGAGACAGGTTAGTTTTTTTACACATAGTCTCATTTCTTATTTATTTACTGTTACATAAAGATTATTTTTATTCCATTACAAGTTTTGAGGGTCACAAAATGTACAATTGAAAATAAATTGAGATATCCAACTATTTTTGTAATATTAAATGTCAAGTTTTTCTTTCACATTCTTGCTTGTAGTGCGTAAGTGCTGTGGGCAATTGTGTATCTGTGAATATTTACTTAGCAGATACTTCTTTGGAAATAACTTAGTAACTTAAAATTTCTGTCTTGATACTCAAAATGCTCCCTAGGAAGTTGTGCAAGCCCTGTTTTCACTATACAGAGATGAGAATTTGGGTTTTATCTTTTCCCCAGGAGCGCTGATCAATTTTTTTCTCTCTCCTAGGTAAACTTTCTGCATATTTTGCCCCCTTTTCTGTAACATATTAATATTCTTTTTTGTTATTTTTTAATAAATTTATGTATTTATTTTACATCCTGGCCACAGTTTCCCCTCCCTTCTCTCCTCCCAGTCCCTACCCTCAGTCCCCACTTGGTTCCCACCCCTTAATCCACTCCTTTATTTCTGTTTAGGTAAGGGCAGGTCTCCCATGAGTTATCAACAAAACATGGCATATCAAGTTTCAGTAAGACTAAGCACCTTCCCATGTATAAAGACTGAGCAAGGTGACCCAGTATAAAAAGTAGGGGTTCTAGAAGCCAGTAAAAGAGTAGGAGACAGTCCCTATTCCCACTGTTAGGAATTCTACAAGAGGACTAGGCTACATGACTGTAACATATCAGAGTGCCGAAGTCAGTCCCGTGTACACTCCTTGGTTGTCAGTTCAGTCTCTGTGAGCCCCTACAAGCCCAGGTAAGTTGATTCTGTGAGTTTTCTTGTGTCATCCTTGACCCCTCTGGCTCCTACAATCCTTTCTTCAGGATTCTCTGAACTCTGCCTAATGTTTGGCTGTGGGTCTGCATCTGTTTCTATCATTTGCTGGATGAAACGTCTCTGATGACAATTGAGCTAGGCACCAATCTGGTCACAGGAGATGGCCAGTTCAGGTTATGTCTCCACTATTGCTAGGAGTCTTAGCTGGGGTCATCCTTATAGATTTCTGGGAGATTCCCTTGTGGCAGGCTTTTACCTGACCCCAAGATACCCTGCTTTTCCAATAGTCTCTTTCAGTACTCTCACCCATTGCTCCCCTTGCTCAAGTTCCCATCCCCACCTGCTTTCAGTCCACTCATGAAATCTCTTCTATTTCCCCTTCCCAGGGAGATTCAGGGGCCATCCCATGAACCTCCCTTGTTACCTAGTCTCCCTGGGTTATAGCTATTACCCACTTAAGAGTGAGTACATATCATGTTTGTCCTTCTTGGTCTGGGTTACCTTACTCAGGATGATTTTTTTCTAGTTCCATCCATTTGCCTTCAAATTTCCTGGTGTCCTTGTTTTTGACAGCTGAGTAATACTCCATTGTGTAAATGTACCACATTTTCTTTATCCATTCCCCAGTTGAGGGACATCTAGGTTGTTTCCAGGTTCTGACTATTAAAAATAAAGCTGCTATGAACATAGTTGAGCAAGTGTTCTTGTGGTATGATTGAGCATCCTTTGGCTATATGCCCAAGAGTGGTATAGCTGGGTCTTGTGGTAGGTTGATTCCCAATTTTCTGAGAAACTGCCACACTGACTTCCAAAGTAGTTGTACAAGTTTGTACTCCCGTCAGCAATGGAGGAGTGTTGCCCTTGCTCTGCATTCTTTCCAGCATGAGCTGTTGCTTTATATTAATGTTATTTTCATTGATTCATATTTTATATTTTATGCTAAGGATTTTTACATTTTTTTGTTAGTGAAAACATCTCTCTCTTCCTGGCAACCATTGTTTTCCCATTTAAAATAGACTTACGGGGCTGGAGAGTTGCCTCAGCAGTTATGAACACAAGTTGCTCTTGTAAAAGACCTGGGTTTGCTTCCAAGCACCTTTATGGTGACTCACAACAATTCTTAACTATAGTTCCAAGGGCTTTGATGCCGTTGACCCTATAGGCCCCAGGCACACATGAGGTGCTAATACACACATTCATGTTGCCCTATCACTTTCTCTGTGACTTCTCATGCTCTTCCACTTACTTGTGGAATAGTCTGTTTTATCCTGACTCCTCCTTTCCTGGACACACAGAGGCAACTCTACTCTGCTCTCTTGCCCCAGAACTTTGTACACATAGTAGTTTCTGTGTAGCACAAGTTAGCCTGAAACTGTCTGTGTAACCAAGGCTGGTCTTGAACTCATGATCCTCCAGTCTAAGTCTCTCAAGTCCTTGGGTCACAGGTGAACAGCACCATATCTAGATCAAAGCTTGTTCTTTACCAGTAGAATTAAATTAGAAAACATTAACAGAAAGCTGTCTAGAAAATTCTCAACTATTTGAATATAATATATTCTACTTCTAAATAGTACATGGGTCAAACATAAACAGAAAAAGGAAATGAGAAATAATTTTGAACTAAGGAAGGGTACTTACAGAGGAATTCATAACAATAAATGAAAAAGTCTTAAATATGTTATTCAGCTTCAACCTAAATAAATAAGGAAAATAAGACCATCTTAAATCCTACATAAACAGAAATAGAAGCACAAGGAGGAAATTCAAAAGATATGACGAACAAACCAATATTAAGGTCAGTGGAACAATTATTTGATTATTTTATGATAGCTGGTTCTTTCAGAAAGCTGAAGAATTCCTAGTTTGCTATAGTGTTTTTAAATTCTATCTTTATTTTTAAATTACGTGTATATGTGTGTGTCTGTGTGTGGGTTATGTACATGAGGTACTGTTGGTGACCAGGAGAGGTTGCCAGGTCCCTTGGAGTTGGAGTTACAGGCAGTTGTGAGTGGTGCAGACTGAACTCAGGTCCTTTGCAAGAGCAGTATGGGCTCTAAATGCCTCTCTCTGGCCCCTAGAGTTTTCTTTTTAATATGTCATGCCTGGGTGTCGGCCTTTGTTTTCCTGCACCATCTTACGTTTCTTCAGAGGGCTCATAGGATGGCTTGTATTGATTGACTTTCACATATCAACAAATCTTATTTTTCTCGTGTGGATCTGTGGGTTGTACATTTTCTTCCCATTTACTAGTCTGAGTAAGTTTTTATTTGGTATTCAGTTTTAAATAATGTTTTCACTCAGTTAAAACATTGAGACTGACATTTTCTCAGCATGTAAGTGATAGCTGTCTGTGCTTCATTTTGGATAATCGCTATGGTTGTCTTCAAGACCTGCCTGTCAAATATATTAATCATACTCATTTTTTTGTTACAGATCTTTATATTTTTCATCTCTAAAATTTTATTTTGGATTGTTTTTATGTTTTATATCCTGCTGAACTTTTCTTTTCCATCTTGAACATCCAGATGATGTTTACTAAACTGTAATTTCTATATATGTTTCCTTGAAATTATTTTTTAGGTTATATACTTTTTTGCATATTTGGTCAGAATTTTATATTTTAATTCTTTAAAAGTTATTTTATTTTATGTGTGTGGGTGCTTGGTCTGCATGTGTGTTTGTGCACCATTGAATATGCCTACTGCCTTCAGAGGCTAGAAGAGGACACACGATCCCCTGGAACAGGAGTTACAGATGGTTTTGAACCACCAGGTGGGTGTTTGGAATTGAACCTGGGTCCTTGGCAAGAGCAACCAATTCTCTTAATCACTGAGCCATCTCTCCAGCCTCCTTATTTCAATTCTTAATGGACATTTATAAGTGGACGCACTTATGGTATACAGAGTGATATTCTGTGAAGTGTATAATATGTAATGATCCAATCTTGGTAACTGACATATTTATCTTTCAATTTTGCATAGGTATAAATACATTTATATGCATATAAATTATTTATATATCTAAGAATTACTCTTTTTTGGGGGATATTGAGATTCTTATCCATGAGCTCTTTTGAAATCCTCAATCAGTGATTTTTACCCATAATACCCTACTCTACTTATAGAGTGTTAGAAGTTACTACTCATGTGTATCTGCACCTATGTAGCCTATTATCTGTCCTGTCTTCATTGCTCTGTCCCTAGAACTCTTCCCAGGTCATGCTAACTATTCTGCTTGGTATTTCATTGAGATCAACTTAAATGTTTTAAAAAATTCACTCTTTGAGAAGTTTATAAAAGTATACAATATATTTTGATTACATCAACTTTCAAAACTTCCCACGTGCATGTCAGACTATGAGGTAGGTGTCTTTTTGTGCCTGTCTTCTACCACTTAATATAACATTCTCCATTTCATACATAGTCTTTAACATAATAGGATTTCATTCTTTTTATGGGTGAATAGTATTTCCTTGATAGTATGTGTCAGCTTTCTTTACACATCCATAAGTCAGATCTGTGTTGAATCTTTATCATGTCTTGTACATTTTAATCAGATGTCACACTAAATCTTACAAATTCCATGTTATTGACTGATAGAGTTAGTTGCATATTTGAGACAGTATTGGATTTCAGCTTAATTCCTTATAATCAGTTGAATTCTATAAAATATTCTAGAAATTCTATTAGAGGAGTCTCATAGCCACTGTTTGGGACAACTGACTCTCATTATTGTTTTCCCATTTTTCCTTATTAAGAAATTTTCTACTCACTCTACATACCACCCACACATTCCACCTCTTCCTTCCTCCCGTCTCCCAGCCCTCCCTCCCAAGCCACCCCACATCCCCACATCCCCCAAATCAAGGTCTCCCATGGGGAGTCAGCAGAGCCCAGCACACTGAGCCTAGGCAGGTCCAAGCCCCTTCCCACTGCACCAAGGCTGCGCAAGGTGCCACACCACAGACACCGGCTTCCCAAAAGTCTGCCCATGCACCAGGGATGGATCCTGATCCCCCTGCCTGGGTGCTCCCCAAACAGTTCGAGCCAAACAGTGGTCTTCCATATCCAGAGGGCCTAGTCCAGTCCCATGGGGGCTTCACAGCCACTAGTCTACAGTTCATGGGCCTCCAATAGTGTGGCCAGTCATCTCTGTACTTCTTCCCGTCATGATCTCGACATTCCTCGCCTGCAGAATCCCTCCTCTCTCTCATCAATTGAATTTCCGGAGCTCAGCCTGGTGCCTGGCCGTGGATCTCTGCATCTGCCTCCATCAGTCACTGGACAAAGACTCTACGATGATAGTTAGGGTATCCACTAGACCGGTCACCAGAGTAGACCAGTCCAGGCACCCTCTGGACCACTGCCAGCAGTCCAAGGTGGTGTCATCCTTGTGTGTTCCTGAAAGCCTCCCCGGCACCCTGCCTCTTCCTTTTCCCATGATGTCCTCATCTATCATGGTATCTCCCTCCCTGCCTTCCCACTCTGTCCCTGTTCCAGCTTGACCCTCCCATTTCCCTATGTTCTCATTCCCCACTCCTCACCTTCTGCCACCCCCCCACACCTAGTCCGCTCATGCAGATCTCATCCACTTCTCCTTCACTGGGTCATCCATGTGTCCCTCCTAGGGTCTTTCCCTGTTAACTAGCCTCTTTGGAGCTGTGGGTTGCAGTCTGGCCATCCCTTCCCTCACATCTGGTATCCACTTATGAGTGAGTACATACTATGTTTGTCCTTCTGAGTCTGGGTAACCTCACTCAGGATGATATTTTCTAGTTCCATCCATTTGACTGCAAATTTCTTGATATCATTGTTTTTTTACTGCTGAGTAGCATTCCATTGTGTATATGTGCCACATTTTCTTTATCCATTCTTCATTTAAGGGGCATCTAGGTTGCTTCCAGGTTCTTGCTATTATAAATAGTGCTGATATGAACATAGTTGAGCATGTGTCCTTGTGGTAAGATTGAGCATTCATTGGATATATGCCCAAGAGTGGTATAGCTGGGTCTTGAGGAAGACTTATTCCCAATTTTCTGAGAAACCGCTATACTGATTTCCAGAGTGGCTGTATAAGTTTGCATTTTCACCAACAGTGGAGGAGTGTTCCCCTTGCTCCACATCCTCTCCAACATAAGCTCTTACTCTCATTATTAAGATGATACCCTTTTGAAGGCACCTGTCATAATGTATGCTATTCATGCATTATATATGCATACATGATTATATTAGTTATTGCTGTGGATATCACTCTGTATAAATAAAATGCTGATTGGCCAGTGGCCAGGCAGGAAGTATAGGTGGGACAAGCAGACAAGAGAATTCTGGGAAGTGGAAGGCTGAGGCAGAGAGAGACACTGCCAGCCGCCACCATGACAAGCAGCATGTGAAGATGCCGGTAAGCCACGAGCCATGTGGCAAGGTATAGATTTATAGAAATGGATTAATTTAAGATGTAAGAACTAGATAGCTAGAAGCCTGAGCCATTAGGCCAAACAGTTTAAATAATATAAGCGTCTGTGTGTTTATTTTATAAGTGGGCTGTCAGACTGCCGGGGCTTGGCAGGACCCAGAGAGAAAAAACTCCAGCTACAAGTTATATATTTTAGTTAGTAGCAGCATACATGTTATTCCCAAGTCTGTGTGAGCCTATGGAATTGTTCTTCCTATTTCATAGCCTCAGATCATTTCTTCTGGTACAAGAACAAATCTCTATTCAGCCAAAGACTCAAGAGGACTTTTGTGCCCTCTCTGGCATGCCTCCTCTTTGTGTAGTTTACTCTTCCCTAACCTCTGCTCCATGGCTCTAGGTGCTTTGGTCTGCTTTAAGTCCAACTTACACTTCTGCAGCTGAATGAGATCACCAAACTTCATTTGACTCCTTATCCTTGTACTATAATTTAGAAATTTCACTAAACCTATGTGTTAGAATTAAATTTTCTCAAATAAGGAAAGCCATAATTTGGGTCATTTTCAGAGATTTCAGATTATGATCAGCTGGTTCTGTAACTGTGGGCCTGTTTTAAAACTTTTACTTGTTTTGCTACTTTTTACTTTAGCTCATTTGTTATCATTCTGTGGTTCATTTAATCATTCTTATGAATGGGATACTGTGAACATTTCTATCTGTGACTCGAATCTTAAATGGTCTTTTTTTTTGGTTTTTCGAGACAGGGTTTCTCTGTGTAGCTTTGTGCCTTTCCTGGAACTCACTTTGGAGACCAGGTTGGCGTCAAACTCACAGAGATCCGCCTGGCTCTGCCTCCCGAGTGCTGGGATTAAAGGCGTGTGCCACCACCGCCCGGCTTAAATGGTTTTATTAATAAAAAACCTGGAGTGAGATATTGGGGTGAATTCTGAAAGATCAGAGAAGCAGAACAAGCCACAGCCAACCTCACCTCGACAACTCCTCATCAGATCCTGTTTCCACGAATCCTCAGACTGAAAGCTTCTGAGTCCTCACCCGGAAGGGATCTCAGCTGAAATGCTGCTAAAAAGCCTAAAAGCTTAAAAGCCCTGGTTCCTAGTCCTCACACCTTATATACCGTTCTGCTTCCTGCCATCACTTCCTGGGATGTGTGTCTTTCCCAAGCAAGACATGAGATCTCAAGTCCTGGGATTAAAGATGTGTGCCACCATGCATGGCTCTGTTTCCAGTGTGGCCTTGAATTCACAGAGATCCAGACAGATCTCTGCCTCCTGAGTGATAGGATTCAAGGCATGTGTCATCACTGTCTGGCCTCTATGTCTAATCTAGTGGCTGTTCTGTTCTCTGACCCCAGTTAAGTTTTATTAGGGTATGCAATGTATTGGGAGACACATATATTGGGGGACACAATATATCACCACATCTATCTTTGAGTTTACTATTGCATATATATATATATATATATATATATATATATATATATATATTTGTTTAATACCCACACAGTTCATTTATAAATTACAGTTTGTTCTTAAATCATATAGTTAATTCTTCCAGATTTTCTAATAGAAAGTCATAATGTCAATCAGTCATTATTTGCTACTCTTTTATCCTGCTCCATGACACTGATGGTGCATTGCCCCTTCTGAAACTGGGTCTTATTATTCTTATTTTTCATTCACAGTTTATAATATGTATTTGTTCATTCAATGATTGATTTGCTTATATTTTTGCCCAGAACAATGCTATTCTATGTGCATATGTGCATATGTGTATGCATGGGTACATACGTGTGTGTGTGTGTGTGTGTGTGTGTGTGTGTGTGTGTGTGAAATGTATGTGTGTGCAAGTGTGTTAACCCATGCATGTGCATGTGGAGGTCAACTATGGACATTGAGTTTCTTCCTCAATAGCATTCAACTCTATTTTTTTTTTTAAATACAGAGTCTCTGAACTGAGAGTTCCCTGTTTTGGCTAGACTGGAAGGGCAGTGAGCCCCTGGAATCCTTCTGTCTCTTTCCCCTCCCTGCTGGGGTTGTAAAAATGAGTCTCCATGACCAACTTCTTACATTTGTGCTGGACAACTAAACTCAGGTTCTCATGCTAGAACAGCAAGCACCTTACCCACTGAACTGTCTTCTCAGGCCCCTTTTATGCTCTTTGTGGGGATGAGTCTTCATGGTGGACCCATGCCTCCAGTTTTGTGCTATGGGAATAGCTGTACCAGAGCCATTCTTTAGCTCTGTCTCTTGGTTAGCTGTTGGTTGGCCCTATAGCCTGTTAAGTTTTAAAACAAAAGTCCTGAAAATTACTGAGAAACAATTTAATTCAATGCCTTTAATTTATAGATGGAAATATTGAGATTTGGCATGATTAGTGATAATGGTGGTAGTGTGAGAGGTGATTTACTTAGTCACAGAGCTAAATAACCTAATAGCTGAGGCAATCATTGTGGTCTCCTCATCTGGTGCTGCCAACTAGTTAATCAGAATATGTGTACTGTCACCACATTATTGATTTGATGGGTAATTACTCATAAACATGAAATAATAATGAACAGAAACATAGTGCAAAGGGCCTTCACTTAAAAATATGGCAGTATGTCAGGTAAAGACTCCCAGAGTGGCTGGGCGTTGGTGGCGCACGCCTTTAATCCCAGCACTTGGGAGGCAGAGGCAGGCGGATCTCTGTGAGTTCGAGGCCAGCCTGGGCTATCAAGTGAGCTCCAGGAAAGGCGCAAAGCTACACAGAGAAACCCTGTCTCGAAAAACCAAAAAAAAAAAAAAAAAAAAGATTCCCAGAGTGATACATAAACAAGCCATGTCAACTGAAGTATTTTCAAATGCAGGATCCTTTTGTAAAATATTCCATATTGTGTATATATAAAATAATGTTACATGTGATATATAAGGAGTAGAAAGCTTGTTGCAGTGAAGGAAATTAATATAGCACCATCTCACATAGCTATATATTATCTGTGGTAATAATAGCTGTAATGGTAGGAATCCAACATACTGTATGGTTGTTTTGTTTTGAGTCAGGGTTTCATTAGCTTAGGCTGGCCTTGAACTCGCTATGTACCTTCCTGAGTCCATCTTCCAAGTGCTGTGATCACAAGTACACGTCACCACACCTGGTTTGTGGGGTATTGGGAATCAAATCCAGGGTTTTGTGCACTCAACCAACTGAACTATATCCTTAGCCCCATGACACTTTTTATCATCTATAGTCTTCATGTTGTACATTAGATGTGTGGACTTTTTCTTCCCACATATCTCTTACTCTATATCTTTTGTCAGAACTTTCATTTCCTTCCTGTCCCATTTACTTTCCATCGATAGTAACCAGTGTTTTGTTCTCTGTATGTGTATTTGAGTATGTTTTAGAGTCCACATATTAATGAGATCATGTGATACTTCTTTTTCTTTTCTGTGTGTTGCTCATTTCACTTAACTCCAGATTCATCCATGTGGTAGCTGATGGACAGAACTCATTCTTTGGTAGGGTTGAATAATATATATATATATATCTTTAAATCCATCCATCTACTGATGGTTACTTAATTTGTTGCCCTGTCCAGCTTGATATTTTAAATGTTTCAATGAATATGGGAGTACAGATAACTTTAGAGGGGATGATGTAATCTTTGCATATATATCCAGAAGAAGAGCTTCTGGGTAATTATTCCATTAGTTTATTTTTTAATGAGTTTATTTTTGTGATGTGTATGAATGTTTTGTTTGGGTCATGTCTATATATCACATGTGTGCAGTGCTCACAGATGCCAGAAGAGGGCATTGGATCCCCTGGAACTGGAGTTACAGATGATTGTGAGCTGCCATCTGGATGTTGGGAATAGAACCCAGGTCCTCTGGAATAACAGCCAGTCCTCGTAACTGCTGAGCCAATTAAAGAAGTAATATGCATAAAATTTTCAAATGTTAATGCATATAAAATGTTAGTAAAGCAAATATTAAGAAGGAGATAAAACATTAGCATAAAGATCCCAGTTAAGTAGTTCAGGGGATTTTAATTTTCTTTGGGGTTTTCCCCCTTAGAGGCCTTTTATAAAATGTAAGAAAATGGTATGACATTTAATATGATGAGAAAAGGTTATTGGTTTTGAATGTTATGCTGATGACATTAGACAGTTTAGATAGCAGAGGACAAAATGAGGGGACCGTAATGATATCAAGGAAGTGCATAATAATGATCTTCAGTGCCCCAAGGGAGATGTGGGAGATTCCATGTGAATATCTTAGAAATGAGAATGGATGTTTCTTATGATCTAATCTGAGGTTAAAATGTACCTATTGACTGATGCTTTCAAAGGTCTGCAGTGCACAAAACTCTTCTCAGAGGCGAAGGTTTCTTTATGCCACAGATAAACGGTGCAAATTGAGGAGCCTGTCAGAAGTAATCATTTGATAACCAAATCATAATAAGCTATAGTAATTCCAGGCACATTTTGGAGCTGGTAGAAATGGTCAAGTTGGCGTGTTTGTTTCTCACGTCACCCAGAGAAATGTCAGCTCAGAGTGAACCTGAAATTATGGATGGGAAGAAGATTGAAGCACTCAGGAGTGTATTCATGATTTTAAGTCACAGTAGTGATGGTGGTTCTCTGGGATCAATAGCTGGAGTGCCTTTTAGTGCTGTTCTGATGGAGGAGAATACAGATATGTCATTATTGTTGAGATACAATGTTCTTACTGAATCCGAAAGTGTGGTGACTAAGAAGGTCATCTGGGTCAGAGATTGAGTTATGGACAAAAAGGGAGAGTTTTGAGAAGAACATGTCAATGTGTTCACCCCTGTAGTCCCTCCCATCTCTTAGGAGGATAAGGTAGGAGGATTATGAGTTACAGGAGTACATAAGGAGATTCTGTTGCAAAACACACAAAAGCAAAAGTGGAAAGCCTTGTTTTCAGTGGAATTTGCTTTCTGGTCCAACTGACTTGGCCTTAAAGTCACCTGCTTTGTCATAAGCAGGCACATGTAGCTAAGCTATGACATGTGTCTATATTCTTTAAATGTGTTGAGCACATCTCATTGTTTTGTCTGAGAGAGAAATTATACTTGACATTGTTCACTGCTCCCTCATCCCAGGGTAGGACTCTGACTTGCTAGTCTTTAGACCAGCTTGTTGAATATTTTTCTGCTGCCATCTCTAGCCCCTATCTTTCTTTTGTGATAACATCTAGAGACTTTCTTCATGACCTCCCAAACCCATGTTTTGTCCTTCTCCCAGTCAACTCTACTATTTCCTTCATTTTTTTTTTTTTTTTTTTTTTTTTTTTTGACAGGGTTTTTCTGTGTAGCTTTGCGCCTTTCCTGGAACTCACTCTGTAGCCCAGGCTGGCCTCGAACTCACAGAGATCCGCCTGCCTCTGCCTCCCGAGTGCTGGGATTAAAGGCGTGCGCCACCACCGCCCGGCTATTTCCTTCATTTTTTATTTTTCCAGGATCAGACTTACCTCCCTAACCTAACTGTGGACCTAATTCCTAAGACTGAAGTTAATATTTTTCTAACCATTCTGTAGCCCTCCCCATCTCTCATGTGTGGTGATGGCTCAGTTCTACAGCATGCTTTCCATGACATCACAGTCCTTAGTGCATTTGCAAAACTTTCATAGGTTTTTACTTTATGCTTTTGAAAACACACAATTCCCTACAGGAAGGTGAGATTGCTTTTCCTTTGCTTTTTCGACATAAGGTAAAACTGATTCATTGCTTAGAATTAATGTTTTATACATATAATCAGGAAAATGCTGGTTTTAAGAGTGTTAACTTTAGAGTAGCGAAATCAGTATTTCTTTATTTTCCTTTTTACCAGAGTCTCATGTAGCTCAGGCTAGTCTTCAGTTCACTATGTAGCAGAGGATGACTTTGGCCTTCTTATCCTCCTGCCTCTACCTCCTGAGCAGGCATACACCATCAGACCTGGTTTTGTGCAGAGCTGAGGATCGAGCCTAGAGCTTTGAGCGTGCTAGCCAAGCACTCTGCCACCTGAGGTGTTTCTTAAAATTGTAGATGTTGAAGATTTCTTTCTCGGAGGGGTGGATGGGAATTGGACATGATCTCACTACGTTGCATGCATGTGTAAAATTTTCAATGAGTAATTTTTTTTTCGAGACAGGCTTTCTCTGTGTAGTTTTGGTGCCTTTCCTAGATCTCGCTCTGTAGACCAGGCTAGCCTCAAACTCACAGAGATCCCCCTGCCTCTGCCTCCCAAGTGCTGAGACTAAAGGCGTGCGCCACCACTGCCTGGCATCAATGAGTAATTTTTAAAAAATAAATTAAAAAGTTTTTTAAAAATTGAGGAAAAACAATACCTTCAATCATGGGTCTGAGGAGCTAATGGCTCAGCTGGTAAGAGCATTTGCTCTGTGTACATATATGAGGACTTGAGTTCAAATCCCTGACATCCAAATAAAAAAGCTGAACATAGGCACACATGCCAATAACCCCATATCTGGAGGGTAGACATAGGTAGATCCAAGGAGCTCACTGGCCAGCAAATATAACCAATTCGGGAAGCTTTGGGTTCAGTGAAAGACCCTGTCTCAAGAGAATATGGTGGGAGAGTGACAGAACAAGAGACCTAAAATCCTTCTCTGTCTCTTAGGTTCATGCATGTATGAAATACATACATAGACACACTCCTTATCCCAAACTTTTGTTGTTATGTTTTTAAACATTGCAAAGATTGGAACTTTATTTTTTGTTTTCCTTTTGTTGTTGTTTTGAGACAGGGTCTTACAAAGCCCAGATTGGCCTGGAACTCAGCAGGCAGAAGAGGCTAGCTTTGAATTCCTAATCCCCCATGCCTCCACTTTCCAAGTGCTGGGATTATGAGGATGCACCACCACACCCATTTTACCAACTTCTTTTCATTTTTCGATTGACATTTGTAGCTCTGACATTATTAGAATTGGGTTCAGGCCAGAAGTTGGAGACTGTATGTATGACTCAAGACTTCAGTTTACTGCACCATAAATGATGCCTGTAAGACAGAAGTATTGCCCTTAAAGTTCTTTTGTTAGAAAGAGAATCAAAGTCTGAAAGGCCCCAAATGCCAGCCTTAGGATGTGGCTTTTCTATGCCATAATAAGAAAATGAAGAATGATTAAGGATAACAGCACAGAGAATTCACACCATCTTAGACTGTTCAGGAAACAGATGAAATGGTGTCTCTCCAAGTTTGGAGGAACAGGGCACTTCTTCAGAAAACAAGGCAGAGCCTCTAAGTGGTTTTTCTCAACTTTCTAAGCGAAAGAGAGAACTGTTTTAGCAACTGCAAAGAACAAGGTGTTCTATTTTTCTTTTAAAGACAGAAAAATACATTTCCTAACTAATTCAAGAGCAGTAGGAGTTTGCATTAGTTCCTTTCTTTGCAACCTTTCCTTTTAGCAGCATGAGAAGTTGATTTGGTTTTTCTCCACATGCTCTGGAGGGTAGTCACCCAGCCTGCTCCTAACAAATTTCCCCAGCAGGAAGCACAGGATACAAAGAGCACAGAAGAGGATGTCAGTGTGCCTTCTGGGCTGCTGACCACCTGAGTTCCTGGTTACAGACAAGCATATTTTGTATCAGCATCTACATTAGAGAACTGCCATGGCCAGAGAGCAGCATTGAGGCTTGTTTTGAGATGTGTAGTGCTAAAACCAACTGAGATCTCAACAGCATCCCCTCTCTGCATCCCTGGCAGGGCTTGCTCAGTAAAACCTGCCTGGCTTAGATGAAATCAGAGATAGGAGATACACAGCTCTTGTTTGCACCTGGCAGAACATAACCAGGAACCTAGGGACCTGAGTTAAATGCTATTGTTCCTTGCAAGATGCAAGGGGCTAAGTTACCTAACACATCTGGCCTCTGCTTTAATGCCTGTGAGAAGTTGTTTATTAATGATCCTAACCTCGAAGAATTACTAGGAAGATCAAATTTATAACTAGCTTAGAATGTGATGTGATATGATATAAAGGCTGTGAGCATAGATTTTACAATCAAATCCTTGTTTATTTACTTATTTATCAGCCAAGAAATATTTATTGATACCTATTATGTTGGTTAGTTTTTTTTCAACTTGATACACATTAGAGTTATCTGGGAAGAGGGAATATCAGTTGAGGAATTGCCTCCATTAGATTGGGCTGTAGGCAAGTCCAAGGGCATTTTTGTTGTTAATGATGACTGGGGAGGGCCCCGCCTGCTGTGGGCAGTACCTTCCCTGGGCAGATGGTTCTTGGTTGTACAAGAATGATAACTGAGCAAGCCAGGGAGAGCAAACCAGTAAGCAGCATTTCCTCTATGGCTTTGTTTTCAATTCCTGCTTCCAGGTTTCTGCTTGGCTTTCTGTCTGACTTCCCTTCATGATAGAGTGTAAGCTGTAAGATAAAATAAGCCCTTTTCTGTCCAAGTTGCTTTTGGTCATGGTGTTTATCACAGTAATACAAGGCAAACTAGGTACTATGGATCAGTTACTCAGCTAGGGATGATCAGAAGAACCCATATTGAGTTTAGAGTAGTGGAGGAGACAGAAATGAAATATTTAAACAAGACAAATTCCAAACTGTGTGAGGAATCCGTAGCAAAGATTGAGGAGAAAATACTGGCAATGAGATCCTACTTTAGAATGGGTTGTCATGGGAGGTTACAGAGTTGAGCTAGCTTTTGCTGAATTTTTAGAATGTGAGCCTTGGGCTCATCAAAACTTACTTTTAAAAAATTTATTGGGGAATGGCTGTGACACTCCAAAGAAAATATTTTTATTTTTTTAGTGTATAACCCACTGAGTCCAATTGCCTGAATGCACATGACTTGTTGGAGCATGGGCAGCCTACCAGGGACCGCATCATTTAAGACAGCAGCTCCTGAGCTAGGAGTGGGACCTCAGGAGCCCCTTCCATCTCCATGCTGTAGTGCTGAGTGCCTTGATATTGTCCAGGTCTTGTGCTGGCAGCCTGGTGCTGAGTTCGTGACTGCACTGGTCACTTTGGGAACAATTATTTTCCAGCAATCTTCCATGACCTTGGGCTCTTCATTCTTTTTGCCCTACTTCTGCAATAGTCCCAAAGTTTTGGCAGTGAGGAGGTATCATATAGTTGTCTCATTTAGGGCTAGGTGTTTCACCATTCCTTATGCCCTGCACTTTGTGCAGTTTTGAGTCTCTGTATTAACCACCATCCACTTCATAAGAAAGCTTCTTTGACTAGGGACGAAGAGGGCATTTCTAAAGGAGGTACACAGCTCAGTTTACTCACAGTGAGTGAATCTATCCTGGGCTTTATATTCTGGTTGTGCTTAGATACTGATGCTGAGTGAACTCACTGTTTTGTGTTGAAAAGTGGGTGAAAGTTAAAGTCAAAGAATTTAGGGCCTCTCTTCTTCACAAGGTGGACAATAAGCCAAGATGTGCTTTTGGAGGCTGAGGGCAGCCATAAGGCAGTTGGAGTGTATCATTTATACATCATAGCTGCTGAGGCACCTGGTGCATCTTCTGATCTCGAGTTCTTTCCACTTTTCCCCATTATAGAACTCATGGAAGGAATCAAGAACAGAAGATTCAGAGATCAGGGTGCTGTGGCTTTTGTTGGCTTGCTGATTTGGGGTTTGGCACTCTTTCGACATGACTTCTCCCTTCATGTTTCTGCACCCTTTAGGCTCTCCCAAATGCAATGGTCCTTCTGCTTGGATCCTGCTAAGATGAGAAGGTTGGAGAGAGGAAGCTTAGGCAAGGTCAGAGTAGCAGAGACCCATTCCTCCTAAGTTCCTTCAGCTTATCTTTGTCATTCTCTTCTTCATATGTCTTGGGTAATCTTTCCTAGTCTCATGGTATAGAGGAGACTCTGTTCTTATTTATTTCCATACTTATAAATATTTCTTTTAACACAACCAGGCTAACTTTTAAAACTTAGGAACTAAAAATTAAGCACATTTTTTTTTTTCTGTCCAGCCATTTGCCCTCAGTAGCAATGAAGGCTTTCTATGTTTGAGGGCCATGACCCCAACAATGTCCCATTCTCCCATGCTAGTAGAGCCCAGATTTGTTGGGAGGTGGATGAGTGATATAACTGTTGACTACACTCATTTCAGAGCCTAAGCCAAACTGAGGTCAATTGTGTCCACAGTCTTTTTGTCACTGGTTGCTTTAAGTCGTTCCCAGCCGATGAGACACAAAAGGACATTCTCTGGAACGTTCTGAAGAATAGTTCCTTAAAAAAACAAACAAACAAAAACATCCAAAACAAACAAAAAACAGAGTGAGGTTGAGTCTTTCATAACAACCATGAGCCACTGGCGATTCTAAATCCAAATGCTTTGATAATGTAGTTATTGTTCATATGTGATAGTAAACCCTTGTATACTGGTTTAATAAAAACGTTGATTGGCCAGTAGCCAAGCAGGAAGCATAGGAAGGGCCAGCAGAAGAGGAGAATGCTGGGAAGAGGAAGGCTGAGTCAGGAGACACCAGCCTGCCATCCAGGGAGCAGCATGTAAAGGCACACAGGTAAAGCCACAGAACACGTGGAGACATATAGATTAACAGAAATGGGCAGAGTTTAAATGTAAGAGCTGGTCAGTGGTAGGCCTGAGCTAATGGCCAAGCAGTTTTAATTAATATAAGCTTCTGTGTGTTTACTTGGGGGATGAGAGTGGGAGAGATTTGTCCCGACCGCCTGCAGGCCGGGACACAGGAAAACTTCCAACTACAGTAAATTGCTTACTGTTGTATTTTGGCTGGTTGGGGAGTGCTCTTACTTGGACTCTGAGCCATCTTAATGAATAAAGTAAGAAGGGCAAAGGAAATGTAGGGAAAAGAAATCTGCTGATAGTTGTTAATATTATTCCCAAATTGTTACTGAGAAAGGAGTCTAGAATGAGGGATTAGGTCTCTTACCTGGACAAAACACAGGGGCTCATCCAGAGCTTGCCTCCTAAAGTGCTTTTAATCTTTAATTTTTTATATGGACTTGTAGGCATTCATTCATTCTTTCTCCTATGCCTCTCTCTCTCCCCTCCCTTTATACTCCCTCACTTCCTTCCCTCTCCTTTTCTTTCCTCTTCACTTTCCCCTCTCCTCCCTTGTTTTCTTCTCCTCCCTTCTCTTTTCTTCTTTCCTTTCCTCCTTTCCCTTGTTCTCCCCATCTCCTCCCTTCCTAAATATTTTTTGCCTGTTAGTAGCCACTGGTCATAGATACATTCCTATAAGTACTCATGCTTAGACCTACAAACTGTACTTTTGTTTAAAAGTAGTGACTCTGAAAGTCCCTTGTTGTAGCATCTTATCTGTGAGACAGTGAAGGACAGTGGGAAGTGACCGTCATGGATATATGGCATGCATATCTTTATCCTGGACCCAACACCAAGCCTGTAAGAGACATCTTTATCATCACTGCACCATTTCCTCATAGAAATGGAATACTTCAGCATGTACTCAAGGAAGTGACTAGTAATTAGTTGAAACTGATAAGTGAACGGATATACAATTGGCTTCCTTGTCCTGATCAATCTAGGGTAATGATCAGAAATAGGACCCAAATCCAAGGTGGAAAGAGTGGGAAGAGAGGACATGTGGGAAGTGTGGAAATGTGCCACCAAATAAAATGAAACCAATGGGAGATCTTCTGAATGTGGTTGGCAAATCTTCATGCTCCTAGTACTACTGAACCACTAAGGAATGCAGTGAACACTAACTATATCCACTTGTCTTGAGTTGTTTTGCATTTTCATTGAAAAGCAAGAGGATAAATAGGAACCCTCAGTCATCATATGGCACAGACTTGCCTTGGAAAGTGGGCACATTCTTTCATTTCTGTACTCCATAACTAGATTTACTTCTACCATTTTTAAGTGCATGTGCCCCTGAGTATGTACATGTTTGTAGGTGTTCTTGGAGACTAGAAGGTAGCTTTAGATCCCCTGGAGCTGGAGTTACTGGAGCTTGTGAACTGCTCAGTGTGGGTAATGGGAACCAAACTCAGGTCCTCTACAAGAACAGTATGTTCTCTTAACCACTGAGCCATCTCTCCAGACCATAGGATTACTGTTATCTTGCTCCAGAAGACTGTAGTCATAAACATATCCTTAATTCTTGTAGCAATATCTGGAAGGGCCATTTTTATGAGCAGCAAACTCAGGGTACAGTGAAGTTCTAATGGGGGCTGGGGTCCTAGTCTTTGTCTCTTTGGCTAGGTTAATCTGGAGACAGGAATGCATTCTTACTAGACTCTTGTCTGCCAAGGACTTGTGTGCATAAACAAGAGATGCTCCATGGACAAGAATCTAGTTTAGCTACAGAATATCAGGTATGTATTTTCTTTTTTCCATTCCAGAATTGCTTAAACATTGGGAAGCCACCATGCCCTAAGAACCTGTTCTCTTGGGGCTGGGTTGCAGACATTCAACTTTACCTTGAGAAACATTATCCAGGCCTATAATGACACATGATTTAGATGTGTCTGTTGCTTTCTTACATTAGTTTTGACAAATCTTATCTAGCTTGTTTCTGCAATTGTGATGTCTAGTCCATATTCCCAGAGTCCATCAAATTGTCCAAAGCCTATCTTTGCATGGATTTGCTGCTAGCTTGTTGGGGGTGGGTGGACAAGGGCAGACAGACTTTTGGGAGCAGCTGAGAACCTGGCCATCCTGTGCTCCTTGTTAGAGCACCTGGAGACATTTTGTGCCAGCAGAGATTCC
Organism: Peromyscus melanophrys; assembly: GCA_902168415.1. NCBI lineage: Eukaryota > Metazoa > Chordata > Mammalia > Rodentia > Cricetidae > Peromyscus > Peromyscus melanophrys. The sequence continues at coordinate 13,854 of CABHPR010148376.1, read as the reverse complement.
CATGGGACACAATTTGTCTGAGAAGCAGTGTTTTAGCCAGGCCTGCATTGTTATTCTTATTTTCCCTCTCTAGTCAGGACAGGCTTTTCTCAGTGGAAAAGAAGAGTCCTACACAAGCCACCCTCCTCCTCTTTATCTAGAATCACACCTGTCACAGATCTGTCATTTCATCCAAAAGTCCCCATGCTGGAACCTCCTTGCTTTGTAAACATGGATCCTTTGAGAAATCAAACTGCTGAGGTGATAAGGATGAGCTGGGAGTGGATAATTCTACCTGTTCTTCTTAGGTGCTGTGAGACCTCAGGCCAGTCAGTTCCTACAACCTTCTGATTCCTCTGGAGCAGAAGGTAGGAGTTGATTTCCAACTTTGCTCACAGGCTGCCACTCATTGTAGCTAGAGTTTCTCTCTGGGTCCTGCCAAGCCCTCGAAGTCCCGCAGCCCACTTATAAAATAATCACCCAGAAGCTTATATTACTCAAACTGTTTGGCCTAATGGCTCAGGCTTCTTGCTAGCTAGATCCTACATCTTAAATTAACCCATTTCTATAAATCTATACTTTGCCACGTGGCTCGTGGCTTACTGGTATCTTACATGTTGCTTGTCATGGCCAGGACTGGCAGTGTCTCCTGACTCAGCCTTCTTCCACCCAGCATTCTCCTCTCTCCTTGTCCCGCCTACACTATCCTTCCTGCCTGGCCACTGGCTGATTAGCATTTTATTTATCAATCAATCATAGCAACATATATTACAGCATACAGGACATCCCACAGTAACTCAGCATTTGACTCCACCCTATCTTCAAGTCTCTTTCCCCTTGAAGTTTTCCCTATCACCCTGCCTCTCAGGTATCCTTTCTCCTTATTTACGTGATCTTCTAGTGCTTTCTGCATTCTCAATGTTGGTTAGTCACGTTGCTTGGACGAAATGAGAAACTTTTTTAGGTCAGGTATTATATATTCTATACCTGTTAAAATTCATGGTAAAATTAGAGGCTTACAAAGCTCCGTGGCTGAAGCTATTGGTTTCAGTGGTCTAGATTGCTGGCTGTTTCAGGGTGAAAATGCAAGAATCTAGTCATTCTGAATGTTCTGGGATAAATATAGTGAAAGTGCAATTGCCATAAGCTGCAGTTTACACCTTGAATGTCCCCCAAAGGCTTATGTGCTAAAGGATTAATTACTACCTCTGGGCTATTGGGAAGTTGGAGAACCTTGAAGAGGTGGGGCTTAGGGAAAGGAAATTACATCATTATGGGATTGCCTTTGAGGAACGCTTAGAGGCTCAAACCTCTTCTTATTCTTTACTGTTTCCTTACAGATCCTCAAAACAATGCTGTCAAGTAATTGTGGACTGAGGCCCCCAAAACCTATGAGCCAAATAAACATTTTCTCTTCATAAATTGATTACCTCAAGTATTTGTTACAGTAATGGAAAGCTAAAGTACCAAGTTATTAACAGTTGGCAGCATGTTCAAGTCAACAGTTTGAGGCAAATTTCAAAAAATTTTCAAGTTCACTATTTCAATTCAATGTTTCAAAAATTCTTCAAAATAGGTGATGGTATTATTATTTTATAAATGTGGAAATTTGTGTTGGTACCCTTTAATAGCATAAAGCTATTCAGTAATATATCCTAGTTGGCACCTGGGTAGTATAACTCTAAGTTCAACATTTTTGTGATAATGTATTTTGTTTTCTTCATTGTTTCTTTTGAATAATATGGTCTGATTATAGTGATGAAAATCCAAAGGATGTAGATGGAAGAGTATAGACTTATGTTTAAGGGCTCAAGTCTGGACATTTATTACATCACTACATTTGCAATTAGATGGTCAGTATTCATGTCTATAATTATGGCTACATGACTTTGTGCAGTTTAATTAAGATATCTGGTTCTGGGACTGGAGAGATGGCTCAGTAGTTGAAGGTCTTGCTGCACAAGCTTGAGGATCAGAATTTGGATTCCTAGCAATCAAGTAAATGATGGATACTCATCCATCAGAAAGCGGAGACAGGGGATTCCCAGAGCAAGCTGATTGGCAACACTAGCCTTTTCAGCTAAACCCGTTGGATTTAATTGAAAGACCCCACCTCAGTGAGTAAGATAGAATAACAATGGAGGAGATTCCTAACATCAGCCTTGAGCTTCCACATGCACACTCCACATGTGCATGCATACACTCACATACATGTGCCCACACATATGCAAACATGCATATGCACATGCCCAGCACAAACACACACACACACACACACACACACACACACACACACACACACACAAATGGAAAAGAGGAAAAAATGGCTCTAAGCTTTCCTTTCTAAAATGAAGATCACAATAACCCTACTCCAAGGGTTCTGAGTGTTAAGTAATGTGTATGGCTGACCTAAGTGGCATGACGTTTGGTGGAGCTATGCAACCGTTCACTGCTGTGAACATTGTTACTGCTATTAGACCAGAATTCAGAACAACTTTGTTTGGTTATGTCTGAGAAGGAGGTTGGCTCTTTCATCAACAGTGTTTTATTTGTTTGATTGCTCTGGATTGGCTAAACCAGGTTCTTCAAGAACTGCTCTGATTGAGCCATTTGAAGTGGGAAGACTCACTGGAAATCTGGATCTTTTGAGGTGTTAAGATCCATCTTTAATCTAGGCCACACCTTCTGTTGGCAGCCTGTATAAAGGACATGGAAGAACGAAACATTTACCCTTTTCCAGCCTGTCCTTGCTTTCACTGGCAAATTTATTCCTTCACTGTCATTAGAGTCTACTTCTTTAGGATTCTGACATATACTGAAGAAGACTGGTGGACACATTCAGCCTTGTTGACTGAACAGCTACTAGTTTCTTAGGTTTTCCATTGATAGACAACTATGGTTGGACTAGTTGAATCACAGCCTTAAGTTACTCAAACAAATCCCATATTCATTCATCCATCTATCTATCTATCTATCTATCTATCTATCTATCTATCTATCTATCTATCTGTCTGTCTGTCTGTCTGTCTGTCTACCTGTCTGTCTGTCTATCTATCTGTAATACTATCAATTCTGTTCCTCTGGAAAACTATGACTAATACTATCAATTCTGTTCCTCTGGAAAACTATGACTAATATAGATATTGGTACTAGGATTATGGGGTATTGTTGTAACAGACCTGACCATGTGCTTTTGGGAAGATTGTGGAAGGACTTTGGAACTCTGGGCTAGAAAAGTCATGGAGCTTTCAAAGCTTGGTAAGCTGTGGTAAGGACTTGGAAGATTAGAGGATAATGCTGAGTGTGGTGCAGGCAGTGCAAGCTTGGCTTGTGAAGTTTCAGAGGGAAGCAGACTCTATCAGGGCCATTTGATACTTTGAACTTTGATTTTGAACTAAGGTTCTGATTAGCTTGGGCTGCAGAGTCAGCTGTGATTACCAAGAGACTAGAACCACCGAAGTAAAACCTTTGCTTTACAGGGATAATTGATGCTGGTCAGCTGGAGCTGAGAACTTCGTGAATAAGAAGAGACCAGCATCAGTGAGGTGAAATCTTGGAAGTGTTTCTTCAGGATTAGCACACAGATGCTGTGTTCCAGAGGCAGCCGAGGTGGTACCTCATGTTGGCAGGTGAACTTGATAGTGTGAGAGTCTCCCAGGTGGTACTAGTTTTGAAGGTGTGAAGGGGTCACCGAGAACAACTGAGGCTTTGCACTGTGGGAGGCCAGGAGAAGAGGACATTGGTGAAGTTGCAGCAACAGTTGAAGACCCAGGACTGAAGGGGTCATGCAGAGAAGACAAGGGATGGCACCATGAATCGAGCCTATGACAGGCTATTGGTGAAAGCGCAGCCCAGTTGCAGCAGAAGACCCTAGCTTTTGGAGATGACAGTATCATGGGATGACCACAAAGAACAGCAGCGATAGTAGAGTGGAGCCAGCTTGAGCCTAGGAGACAATCAGTGTGGACTCCAGAGGGCAGAGGTGAGTAAGTGACCCAGGCCCTTTGGAGGAGCCTATAGGATGTGAGTGAATCTCAGACATTGACAATGAGTTATTTACACTGTTGGAGTTTGGTTTTACATTGATTTGGTTGTGACTGTATCCTAGTTCTTCCCTCTTATAATAAAATGGAATTTAACTTATTTTCATTAGGAGCCCACAGTTAAGGGACTTTGAACTTTTTAAAGAGACTTTGGAGTTTTACAGAGATTTTGAATATTCTAAAGAGACTTTAAACTTTTAATAGTTTGAATTCTTAAAAATTGTGGTGGTTTTAAAAGTTGGAATGTTTTATATTGTGATAGTATTAGTGTGTGATCTTGAGATGATCAGGCAAGGAAAGGTTATGACTAAATTTTGCTGGCTAGTTTTATGTTAACTTGCTACAAGCTAAAGTTCTCTGAGAGGAGGAAAACACAACTGAGAAAATGCCTTCATAGATCCAGGTGTAGGCAAGCCTGTAGAGCATTTTCTTGATTAGTGATTGATGTGGGAGGGCCAAGAGTAGTAGCACTGGTCTGTCCAGAACCCTTCCAAACAGCCTCACTACAGCGGGGTGTGAGCAAGTCAGAAGGCAAGATCGATTTGTGGTATAGTTTTTGAGGAGCAGGTGCTTTGCTGTTCCACATAGCTCAGAAAACTCCTCCTGAGATGCTTTTTTTTTCTGGTAAAGTGTACTCAGGCTTGGAAGTTTAATTGAGTGGTAGGAAAAGAAAAGAATAAAATCTATCAATGCAGTACTGTTCATCCAGAAAAAATACCAATGAATAAAGGATGGAGGAGCTTAAGAAGATGATTTGATTGGCTAAGTACCTTCCATGCAAGTATGAGGATCTGAGTTCAAACCTCCAGCACTCAAGTAAAAGGCCAGATGGGTGACATACACCTGTAATCCTAACACTGGGTAGACAGAGGAAGAAGCATAACAACCAGATTTACCAAACCACTGTCAATCATTGAGAGATTCAGTCTCAAAAACTTAGATGGAGAATATTAGAGGTTTGGCCATTATAATTATACTCATATTATGTGCATTTTCATGTCTTTTCATTCTTCTTTCATATTTTCAGTAAGATTTCCCACACCATGACAGGCTCTTGTGGAGTATATTTAGCACATTTGCAGTATTGTATAGAAAGTGGTTGGAACAAATCATCAAAATTTCTCCAAGTATTAGATAATTTCTTGCAATGTTTATTTCCAACTGTGTTGGTTTGAATGAGAAATGGCCCCCATACACTCAAGTATTTGAACACTGGGTCCTCAGCAAGTGGTGCTACTTGGGGAGGTTATGGAACCTTTAGAAGGAGCAGCCATGTTAGAGGAAGTACATAACTGGGGATGGGTTTTTATGGTTTATAGCCTCATTCTACTTCCTGTTCCCTCACTCTCTGCTTTAGACAGTGTATAGGTGAAATTCAATCAGACAACTTCCTGCTCCTAACATCATGCCATGTCTCCCCTGCCATGATAGCCTGTAGCCCTCTGGATCCAGAAGCCAAAATACACTTTTTTTCTTTTGATCATGGTATGTTATTACATCAACAGATGCAATTAATAAACCAGCTTTCCTTGATAAATAGCACTATGATGAAAAATCTGGAGAACAGGATTTGCTTTGATTTTGTGTTAATTACTTGTACTCATAATGAAAGTCATCATGCGAGTGTCTGTTTAGAGATTTTTCTCTAAGTATTTGTATATTCTTTCTTTTCTCTACTGGTGACAAAGTCTTCTCCTTCATAATCTTCATTCACAGTGGTTTGTTAGCTTCTCTGAATTATACAGAACTAATGCCTTCCTTATTTGGATGTGCTCAGGATTTCATTCAGCCATGGCTCACAGATCCATGTTGAGATGAATGCATTAGCTGCTTTTCTATTGCTGTCATCAAACACTACGACTACAGCAATTTATAGAAGGGGTTTGTTTAGGCTTACAGTTCTAGAGAGTTAGAGTTCATAACGGCAGAGCAAAGGTATAGTGGGCAGGAGCAAGGATCTGAGGGCTGACATCTTGAACTATAACCACAAAGTACAGAGAGTGAATTTGAAATGCTGCAGGTCTTTATCATTTCTAAGCCTGTCTCCAGTGATTTACTTCCTCCAACAAGGCCACACCTCTTAACCCTACCCAAACGGGAGATCAAGTATTCAAAGGCCCCGAGACTATGGGGGCATCTCCTTCAAACCACCACAGCAACAACTCACAACACTCCCTTAGAGTGGCCCTGCCCTATTTCCATTTCTGTTGCTTTGATGAAATGCACAGACTAAAAACAACACAGAGAATATAGGCTTATTTCGCTCACAGTTCCAGATTGTAGTCAATCACTGACAGGCAGTCAAGGCGGGAATCAAAGCAACTAGTCACATGCACAGTCAAGAGCAGAGAAAGCTGAATGCATGCAGGCTTTCTTGATCAGCTTGTTTTTTCACTCTTGTATAGTTCAGAGTTCAGCCCATGAAGTGGTGCCACCTCAGCTAACCCAATACAGGATCTCCACACAGGCATACCCACGAGCCAACCTGATCTATGTATCCTTCATTGAGACCCCCTTCCTAGGTGACTCTAAAGCAGTGGATTTCAACATTCCTGTGACCCTTTAATACAGTTCCTCATGTTGTGGTGAACCCCAACCATAAAATTAATTCATTGCTATTTCATAACAATAATTTTGCTACTGTTATGAATCATAATGCAAATATCTGTGTTTTCTAATGGTTGAGAACTACTGTTCTATATTATATCACGTTGACATTTGAAAACAACTTTCAAAGGCTCCATCCTCCCTCCAGACTCAGTCTGTCAGTCACTTGGTTCTAATGTCCTCTCTAGAGTTGCACTTTACAGCACTCATCGTGATTAGAGTTAAATGATTAACAGCAGAGTGGTTTCTCTGTGCTTGCACTCTAAACTGGAGTGTAGGTGGACTGTCCTCCTCTTAGTCATCTTCAGTGCTCAGAGGTCCACACCTGGACAGGGTGCAGAAAACATCTGTTCACTAAGTGAATGAAAGAATAGCTGAATACTCTTCCATGCATATTTTAAACATGAAAGTCTCTAGAAGAGCATAAAATACAAAGAAATAGCTATTTTTATATAGAGCAATGTTTACATGCATTCATAATCTAGACCAGCTTTATAGACAATATGTGTAGAGGGCTTATTATAAGCCAAATGCTGGCCTAAGCTTTATCCACATTTTCTCTAGATTAAAGTCTATACCTGTCTTATGAGATGGATTCAACTAAATCTGTCAAGTTATATTCTTAGACAAGGACTAGAGGCTCAGAGAGGTTGTATAAATTGCGTACAGTTACACAAATAGTAAGATATGGGGTTAAGATTAGATTTGTCTGACTTGAATTTCTCAGTCACCCTTGAGACCACTATAAAAAGTTACCAGACAACAAAATCCTTGCAGTAGTCAGGAACCTATTTCTTCCAGTTCTAGAGGCAGGATGTCTGAGATCAAGGCATGCCAGTTGGGTTCTGCTTAGGGAATCTTGTAGATGTCAGGTGGTTTCCCTCTTATTGTGTCCTTACAAGATGGGAAGAATGAGAGAGCTTTGTGTTGTCCCTTTTATAAACGCACAAACTTCATTCAGAAAGCGTTCACCCTCATGAATTGGTTACTACCCAAAGCTCTACTAGGCATTGAGATTTTATCATATGATTTTCTTGGGGTATGTATGCAATCGCTCCAGTGCAGTAACTTGCGGAATGTTGTCTTAGCCTCAAAATAGAACATCTTGTTGATAGCTTCCTACTCAGTGGATTTGGGTCTCTGTTTCTTTAGCCATAGTGAACAAGACTGTTTTCCCCCAATACACGAAGACTTCTTTCTAAACAATCATTCCTCAAGATTTAATTACCCCCAATTGTACTATCCATTCTATTTGGGATTTTTAAATTATTATTAATTTTTAAAAAGGATTTATTTTACCTTCCAATCACAGTTCCCTCTCCCTTCTCTTCTCTTGTTTCTTCTCCCTACCTCCTTTCTATCCCCACCCTATCCACTCCTCAGAAAAGGTAAGGCCTCCCATGGGAGTCAACAAAGCATGGCATATCGAGTTGAGGGAGGACCAAGCTCCTCCCTCCTGCATCAAGGCTGAGTGAGGCATCCCACAATAGGAAATAGGTTCCAAAAAGTCAGCTCATGCACCAGGGACAGATCCTGGTCCCATTGCTACGGGCCCCATAAACAGACCAAACTACACAACTGCCACCCACATGCAGATGGCCTAAGGTTGGTCCCATAGGCTCCCTAGCTGTTGGTCTAGAGTCTGTGAGCTCCCAGGAGCTTGGGTCAGCTGTCTCTGTGTGTTTCCCCATCATGATCTTGACTTCCCTTTGCTTATATAACCCCTGCTCCCTCTCTTCAACTGGACTCCCAGAGCTCGGCCCAGTGCTTGGCTGTGGATCTCTGCATCTGCTTCCATCAGTCACTGGATGAAGGCTCTATGATGACAATTTGGGTAGTCACCAATCTGATTACAGGAGATAGTCAGTTCAGGCACCCTCTCCACTATTGCTAGGAATCTTAGCTGGGGTCATCCTTGTGGAGTTTCCTGGCCTACTTGGGATTTTAACACAAGTTTCCTGAATATTGTTTGATGTTTCTTGTGGATAGATTACTTATGGTGAGTTAAGTATAAACAACATATGCCTATGTCTGTCTAAAATTTCAGCACATTTGTGTATTTACATAGGGATAGATTCTACATACATATGTATATATCTCTCTATATAAAAACTATCTCTATCTGGAAAGGTGCGTAGCAGGGAAAGAGTGAGAACAAATTGACAACAAGGTGCTGTGATCCACTCCCTTGGGAGATGTGGCAGAGTGTAATGGTTATGTCCATGGAATGTTAGAGGCAAACTACCTTGGTTAAAATTTTAGTTCCACCACTTACTATAATTCTGTGAGCTTAGACAGTCACATACATTCTAAGTCAGCTGATGGAATTCTTAGACTAAGTGAGCTGCAGACAGCAGATATTGGGTACCACACTTTTGGCCATCTCCTTTCAGCTTAGGGAGCCTACCATCTCTTCTGATATCCTAACATCTATTGAACACTTCCTGCGCTCCCATTGTGATAAGCATATGCATTCACTGAATCTTCATAGAAACTCTTTAAAGTGGTTTCTATTATCATCTCTACTTTACAGATAAAAAAGACTTAGAGAAATGATCTTGGTCAAGCTCCTGAAGCTGGGGTATGGAGGAGCAAGTGGCTCTGGTGTAGAGGTTATAGCCCTAACCATGCTCCTCTCCTCACCCAGCCTTATAAGCCCATCTTTAGGGACCTTCATACTTGAATACCTCACCTTATATTCCTCCACTGAGTGAATTGACTTTGCTGATGCACGCTTATCTCTTGGACAGGCTCTGCCGTCCTTGCCTGCCCTCCCTCCCTCAGGTTATTAAAATGTGAGCATGGCTCATGGTGATTGATGGCAGAGATGCTGATCATTCGCTGCTTCTCCTGGCTCATGGTAAATATTTACTTTTGGTTACACGGGAACAATGAAGATTCATAGTGGAGATGGATGTTGAATGTGTATACAATATTATGCTTGTCTGACTCCTTTGAACACCTAGTTCTCATTTCTCCATACTGGAGGCTGGGTTAAGGCCCTGAAAAGTGAATGCCTGGCTTTTCAAAGAGTGCTCAGGAGGTTTACTTGCTAACTAGATTTCTTTCTTTTTTCTTTTTTCTTACTAGAAGGCTGGAAATCTGAATGTCTCTCAATAATTTAAGATCTACTCAGGAGCTGTCAGTCACACACATGCCATCGATGACATTATTTACCTGTTATCCTTTAGATTGATTCACTTTTTAATTTAGCCTTTTCTGAGCAATCATGCCTCACCCTGTGCCATGGATGTGATACAGCAATTTCACACATGCTACACTGTGTGTGTGTGTGTGTGTGTGTGTGTGTGTGTGTGTGTGTGCACGTGTGTGTGCGTGTGCGTGTGCGTGTGTGTGTGTGTGTGTGTGTTATGACTATTAAATTGAAAATCATTCTTTGTGTCCTTGTGACTTTGTCTAAGTGGGACTAGGTGACAGGTGACTTGTGGACCTCTCCCAGCTTGGCTGCTTCCTTGCTGTGCGTGGGACACTATGCAGGTGACAGCTCTTGTCTGCGTCCCCATCAGCCTAGTGAGGCAGGCTCTAAAAACTCATTTTACTCTTTGTTTTCTCTTTCCAACTTGAAGAAATATTTATAACCAAGAAGAGAGTTCATGTCCGCAGACAGGTTAATCTAAAATTTTTCTCAGTTACATAATGGCGGTTTCCAATCTTTGCTTGGAAGCAGGTTGGTGGTTCTTGTCATTCATCTGTTGTTACTACTCAGAGAAATGCACGAGAGATGAAGCACCTGAAAGGCTCTGCAATGTAGTTGGGATAGAGTCTGAGGTCTAAGGGAGGGCGAAGGGGGAAAGAGACTGAGCTGCAGCGAGCTATGGGATTGTAAACTCATTGGTGTCTGGGGTTCCGCCTCCTCACCCACTCTCGTGTTTCCAGACCCTCTTCTTTTCATCATTTCCTTTCCCTTTATTTATCCTCCCACATTCCTTGAGAATATGCATTTATTCCTACAGATTCAATTCCTAAGGTAGATGTTATTCCCCTATATATCATATGGCTTTATTCTTTCCTGTTGCCTTTCTTTAAAAAAATACTATTTTTGAGAGAAATGCCTTCAACAACAACAACAACAACAACAACAACAACAGCAACAACAGTTTATTCTGGGCTAAGCCGAAAAGTACTTTGGAAAAGGGAAAACTGTTTTTGACCCCTGGGTGCTACTCTCTTCTCTCTTCTCTCTTCTCTCTTCTCTCTTCTCTCTTCTCTCTTCTCTCTTCTCTCTTCTCTCTTCTCTCTTCTCTCTTCTCTCTCTCTCTCTCTCTCTCTCTCTCTCACTCTCTCTTTCTCTCTCTCTCTCTGCTCTGCCTCTATCCTGGGATGGAGCCTCTGGCTCTGGAGCACAAGTCTGCAAGCTGGCATCTTCTCTGTCTTGCACATCACTTGGAGGGGCTTTGAATTAACTTGTTAAGCTCATATCCTGAACATGGAGCTCTGAGGTTCAGGAAGCAAAGGACCCATTTCCATTTATTGCACTTTCAGAATTCAGATTGGAGCAGGGATGGGAATAGACTCTTCATCCCAACATCTGCTCCTGCCTTTGGAACACGGTGGACAACAGTCCCTCTCCTCTTTCCCCTCTCTCCTCCCCCCTCTCTTCTCTCTTCTCTCTTCTCTCTTCTCTCTTCTCTCTTCTCTC
>CABHPR010148375.1:5565-28426 GCA_902168415.1 Peromyscus melanophrys | reverse complement strand
TTTTTTTTTTTTTTAATGCCGAATGCCATTTATTGAAGGAGGGAGGAGGTCTTAAATGCAGGCTTACAGCACAATAGGAGAACCCCGGGGGGCAGAAGTTCACTACGGATGTTTTACAATCTTGCATCTAAGCTGTTAGCACCCATTATGCAGGATACACAGACAAGGAACTTCCCTTAAGCATTCAGGAGGGTGGAACCCGGCAGGGAAATGAGCATGGGGAGGATATCAAGGTCAAGGTCAGCAAGCAAGGCAACAGTTACATTTGGGTGATTCTTAACGGTCTTAGAAACATTACTCACTCTAGTCAAGAATAGAAAGTATGTTTTGTATAGATATATGTGTCATTTTATATGAGAAATAATTAAAAATAATCAAAACCAGGCTTACTGAGAAAATTGCTTGAAATGGTAACAGTTTCCAAATACTTAGTAGTGAATATTGAGTCATAAAAATTTTTTTTCTGAGTATTTGGAAAAGCAAGTATGGTTTCTGGTTGGCCTAGTTGTCTAGTTTCACTGACTATAATTTTTCTTGTCCTTACAGTCTCCCTTCTCCTGCCCCAGTTTTGTAACTTTAGTATTTTATCTGCAGGCTTTGTGCTGAGATCATGTAAACTCATTTTCATCCGAGTTCCTAGCTTGACTTTTATGGGAGACACGCTTGTTATAAGCAGTGTGTGAGTTTAGTCTTATACACATTCATTAGTCTGGTAGGGCTAATTGCCTGTTTATTTTCAAATTAAATTTAGTGCTTTCTCACTCTAAAGTCATAAGTTCCTTTAGATTTAAATAAACAGCTTCAGAGAGTAGTTTGAAGAAACTCAGAATCATTTTGGAGCAAGAACCTGCTCATGGCTTTTATATTTTGGCAAATTTAGAAAACTTTAAAAACTATGGTTAAGGGTTGGAGAGATGGCTCAGCGGTTAAGAGCACTGGCTGCTCTTCCAGAGGTCCTAAGTTCAATTCCCAGCAACCACATGGTGGCTCACAACCATCTGTAATGAGATCTGGTGCCCTCTTCTGGCCTGCAGGGATATGTGCAGACAGAACACTGCATACATAATAAATAAATTTAAAAAATACAAAACAACAAAACTATGGTTATTTTGTTTTTGTTTTTGTTTTTGTTTTTTGAGACAGGGTTTTTCTGTGTAGCTTTAGAGCCTGTACTGGAACTCACTCTGTAGACCAGGCTGACCTTGAACTCACAGAGATCCGCCTGCCTCTGCCTCCTGAGTGCTGAGATTAAAGGCGTGTGCCACCACCACCCAGCGGGTTAATTTCTATCAAGCAGAGGTAGAGAGAGGCTTCTGGTATTTTTCTCATATCTGTCCACCACCTATCTTCAGCACTTACCGTTTCATGGCCAATCCCATCTCATGCTGACAAAGTATAACTTTTATAAAGGTAGCATGACTTGCACATAAATGCAGAGTGAGCGAGGAAAAGTTTGGTGACTCAGCAAGATAAGCAAGTGGATTTTAAACCTGCTTCAGAAAGAAGACCATGTAAAGGATAGGAAGAATGCTGAAATACAGTCACTGAATTTGTAGCCTCTGGTGGGGTTGAAATTACTTGTCCTCTTACAGGACAATACGGTATTTATTTGCTATTATGTAAGAATTCATCTCTGTATATTTTTACTTGTTTTCTTTTCTTTTTTTTTAAATAAAGATTTATTTGTTTATTATGTATACAGCATGTATGACTGCAAGCCAGAAGAGGGTACCAGATCTCATTACAGATGGTTGTGAGCCACCATGTGGTTGCTGGGAATTGAACTCAGGACCTCTGGAAGAGCAGTCAGTGCTTTTAACCTCTGAGCCATCTCTCCAGCCCCCTTTACTTGTTTTCTACTAGTTAATTGTTACTATGAGTTGTTAAAGGAATAACCCAGATAAAGATTCATATTTATCTAGGTAACTGAGTGATGCATAGACTAGTCTTTTAGATGATTTCCAGTGTGACATTAGCATGGAGTCTAGGACCATGATCTGCATATCTCCAAATCTTGTATTCCCTTTTCTTTTTCTTTCTAAAGAGTTTTACGTGTATGAGTGTTTTCCTCATGTATGTCTGTATACCAAGTCTGTGCCTGTTTTCGGTGGAATGCAGAAGAAGGTGTCAGATCTTCTGAGATCCAAGTTAAAGATGGTGTGAACCTCCATGTGTGTCTGGGAGTTGAAGTCTGGTCCTCTGCAAGAGCAGCTAGTGCTCTTAACTGCTGAGCCATCTCTCCAGCCTTATATTCCCTTTATTTTAATTTTTAAAACCAAAGGATACACATCATTTTTTGCCATCTCTGTCTGTCCCCCTCTGTCTATTTCTCCCTCTCAAAAGTTTAGATTATTTCAAAGCTGGTATTAGCATCACCGCTCTGGAATATTTTCAGTATATGTCTAAAAAAGATAAAGATTTAATAACATTATAACATTACCTATAAATATAATTGCTACTATTCGTCAAATATCTAATCTATGTTCAAAATTTACTCTTTGTTTTATAATAGTGTTTTAAAATACTGAAGTAAAATTCAAATAGGTGCTTGCTTTTGCAAGTGACTGATATATTTCAAGTTTTGTAAAAAACAAAAACAAAACAAAACTATGCTTCCTCTTTTTTGAGCCTCTAACATTTTATATACTAGAGAAATGAGTTAATTTTTTCTAAAGAGTTTCCTAGTCTAGGTTTTGCTAATAATGCTTTGTGACTTACATAACTTATCACTCCATATATTTCCAGAAATTTAGTAATTAGAGCTAGAGCACTGTGGAAACTCTGGTATTTATTGATTTATTGCAAACTACATTTTGTACATTATGTCGGCTTGTATCGTCTGTGGTAGATGTCATGAGGAGTTGCATAGGGTCACATGGGTCTTCTGTCATTTCTGTTTTGTCAGTTAGCTGGAATGTTCTATAAAGGGAAACATTCATGCAGCAAACTTTTGTTGTTAAGATTTTTCAGTATTTTCCATCTGAGACCAACCATTCCACTTAGCTACTTCTTTTCTTCATGGTTTTCTTCCTCTCTTCTTTAGGTTTTGTGTCAGTATTTATTAAATCTATTATTATTATTATGGCCATTGTGAAAATACCCTTCAGGTGGGGTGTGAGGAAAACAAACCCATTAATGAAGAAATATTCTTTCCACTTAAGGACTCCCCATTGTTTTTCTGGATGGAGTGGCTTTCCTTCCTGGCACTCAGCAGTGTAGATCCCTAATCTCCAGTCTTTAGAGGCCACGGCCCCTGTGGCCACATGAGATAGCACATACTGTGTCCTGGAAGAAGTTAGTCATCCGAGTGATAACAGTTAAAGAGCTGGAGAAGGCACACTCAGCAAATCCCTGCTTCTTTCTGTTTGTGTGTGGCACAGATGCCTTAAACAGTGCGATCTGCTTTGCAGGAGAGACCCCATGGGTGACAGATGCCTGTGCCACATCCCAGGAGTTCCAGTGTCCGGAAGGGTAAGCAGGAATGGCATGAGACTTCACCATCCTTTAATAACTAACAGGCACATGAAGTCACAGGGAGAGGCCAAGTAGAATTTCCACACTCCCCTCTCACAATATAATCGTTAACAGAAGTTTGGACTCCTTGTAGATTCACACTCAACAGACGTTTATTTGCTCTGCTGTTGACAAATTACTTTTGTGTGTTATTATATTCATACCTCACAATAACTTAAGCCTATTTGTTGGCATATACTCACATTCCCGGCGTCCTATGGGCAAGATTGGAATTCAGACTAAATTTACTTCCCTCAGGACTGTTTCCCGTCAATTAATATCCTTACAATCAAAGTGTCTTCCAAATGAGGACGGGGAAGGGGATCATGGGAAGAAAGTCTCACAGTGCCAGGAGGACCTTCAAGTAATGTCTACCCATCATGCCTCTCTTCCCGTGTGTATGACCATTGCTTCCAGGACTTTGGTGATGCCTAAAGACATGCCCCTTGTCACCTCCCCCTCAGGGTGAACTTCCCTTCTCTCCTCTGTCCCCTGCCCTCACTTTTCTGGGTCCAGCAGTTAGGGATGGCAGTGCGGTGGCAAAAGATGAAAGTAATACCTGGCTTTATGAAGAATCAGCATTTTAAAATTGCATCATTAAAAAATTTATGTAGGAAACCTGGCATGGTGGCATGCTAGCACCAGAAGTTCCAGTTACTAGGGAAACTGAGGCAGGAGGATCACTTGAGCCAAGGAGTTGGAAGCCAGTTGGAGCAACATAGAGGGACACTGTCTTTCTTTAAAAAACTGTATCGTATAAAATCACAAGCTCTTGAGACAGCGATCTCAGAAATAAATTGTCTGAGTTGATTTATAGGAGCTTGAAAAGACCAGGTTCTTGGATAAGAATCCACAACTTTTAGCAGAAAAATTAGATAGAAGTTTGAAAGTCTTCACCGGCCCAGAGAAGAGAGCAGGATATTTTTAATTTATATGTACACAAACAACACAGAAATATGAAGGAGACAGGGATAGGATCTAAGTTAGGTTTATAAAAATGTTTATTAAATATATTAATTGTCCATAATAATGGATTCCACTTTGACGTTTTCATACATGTACATAGTATATTTGGATTGTGTTCTGTTGGGGGCACAACCTTTGCCCCCAGTGATTTCACAGATCACTGGTGAAATCAGGAATGTTACAGAGGGGCCTCTATCCCTCCCTAGCTCCCATCCTTAGGGGAGCTATTACGTGTTCTTTATGATGACCTCTATGCTGTCAGTAAGAGACCATACTAGACTCTAGGCCCTTTAGTTATAGAACTCTCCCTCATGATCACATGTACTTTGTACAGGAGTTTCTAAGTACTTACAGCGTAAGCTTTATTGTGTATCTGGAACTGGAATCATTGTTGCCTGGAAACTTTTTTTTCCAAATTGCACTGTATTTTAAATATGCTGACAATGCTGACAATGAACCGCCTGGCATCAGACTCCCCAAGTCTGACACAGTCTGAAGTGAGTTTTCATTCTTGCCTCTTTGAGGTTTGCCTCCCTGCCTGGACACCTGCAGGGTCCCCCTCAGTGTTCACCCCTTTACCCCCTCTTGTCTCTTTCACTCCTGTTAATCCCGTTGTTCTTCCCAACCCACTCTCAGTTCTTTTGTGTGTCTGTTTATGACCCAGTGAGTTTGATTAGGGATGTTTGTAAGGGTGTGGATGGGAGTTGGTTTACAAGAACCTGTGCATCTCCTGGCTACATCACTCAAGAAAAATGTCTCTCCTTCCCCATCAACCATTATCTGCACATATCCTCAGGGAAGGAATGAGGTCCTGTGAGCCTCTCCCCTTCGATGCCAGGGTGTTGATGGGCCCAGTCATGTGGGGATTTTGTGAAGGTAATCATGGCAGCTGTGAGATTGCAACAGTCATGTCTGGAAGTCAGTATTACACACACACACACACACACACACACACACACACCCTCATCTGGTTTTTATCCTATCTGTCCCTTTTTTTTCACAATGTTCCCTGAGCCTTGGAATGGGTGCCATGGACATCTATCTCATTTGTGACTAAGCACTGATAAATTTATTCTCAGCACTTTGACCAGTTACAAGTCTCTGAGTTAACTGCTGACCGCTGCAGAAAGATGGTTCTCTGACCAAAACTGATTACACTGCTGATCTATAAACAACATAAACGTAGCAATTTAGAAGATAATTTGATGGACACAGCATGCCCATCTACCAACATAACAACCCCTTCCCCTGCATTCAGAAGGACAAGTCATCCTTTCGCTTTGGCCGTGTAACTCCGGTTAATCTCCCACCTCTTCTCTCTTCTCATGATTAAATTTAGGGGAAACCCTCACTGAGAGATAACGTGTCTGGCCCTACGTCAGGCTATTTGGCTTGTGCCAATCCTTAGATTCACCAGCCCTCTTCAGCAGCCTCTAGAAAAACAGCAAGGATGTACGACAAAGCTTGAGTACTGGTTTTGCCCCGTGGGGTTTTCCACCAGGCACTTCTCTGAACTTTATCCCTGAAGCTGGATATTAACAACGTGGGGACTGGAGAGATGGCTCAGTGGTCAGTAGTGCTCACTGCCCTTTTAGAACACCCAAGTTTGGTGCCCAGCGCCCACAGTTGTCCGGATATTTTCTAATATAAGCTGCACCACGCCATTTAATTTTTAGAAAATATTTATTTTTAGGCCAGGCGGTGTTGATGCATACCTTGTATCCCAGCACTGGGGAGGCAGAGGCAAATGGATCTCTGTGAGTGCGAGGCCAGCCTGGTCTACAAAGTGAGTTCCAGGACAGGCTCCAAAAAGCTGCACAGAGAAACCCTGTCTCAAAACAAAAACAAAAACAAAAACAAAACAACAACAAAAAACCAAACAAAAATTATTTTTAATTTGTAATCACATGGATGAGTGTGTGTCCGTGTGCAGCAGGTGCATGTGTGTGAGTGCCGTGGCTACCAAAGCAGGAGGATGATATTGGTTTTCCTGCAGCTGCAATTAGTTGTCAATCATCTGATGTGGATGCAGGAAACTGAATGCAGACCCTCTGAAGGGTCCTATGCACTCTTAACTGCTGAGCCACTGCTCTAGCCTCTATTTTTGCTTGTTTGTTTTTCAAGGCAGGGTTTCCTCTGAGTAGCCCCGGCTGTCCTGGAACTTGCTCTGTACACAAGGCTGGCTTTGAACTCAGAGAGATCTGCCTGCCTGTGTCCCCGAGTACTGGGATTAAAGGTGTGCGCCACCAACACCTTTTTTTTTTTTAAAAATATATTTTCTGCATATTGAAGTTCAAACAGTCCCACTTTTTTCATTTTTATTTATAAATCAAGGTATGCTTCATATATACTCCTATTTTAAGCATATGGTACAATAAAACTTGGAAACTCACAAGCCTCAGTAACTAGCAGTCAGAACACGTATAAGACACAGAATAGTTTCACCACCCCCAATAAGATGCCTCATGTCCCTTCCCAGTCTCTGCTCTCTAAAGGCTTCCGATTTCTTTCCCCAGTGAGCCCTGATTTATTTAGACTTTCTCATCAATGGAATCATGCTGTATGAAATCTTGCTGTGTATCCTCTCATATTTGGGTCTTCTGGCTTAGCACATTGTTTTTGAGACTCAGACATGTGTTTGTAGGTATCAGCTCTCTCTGGGCACGTGTGCAGGGCACCGCCCTGTTTGGACATTAGACCCATTCTCTTGTTGTGTAATTTCTATTGATCATTTAGCAGGCGCACTTCCTAGAAAGCCTGTTCTTACCTTGTGGAGACTTAACCTGGCATTCTTCTGTGTGCTTGACTCAACTGAGAATCAGCCCTTGGCCATGGCAAGCTACCTCTCGATTTCATTTCCTATGACTCCGTTATGCCTTTACACTCAGCATCTAGCACAATGTCTTACTCAAAAATCTATTAATTATTCTGCAATAAATAAATATTCTAAATAACCAAACAAACTCGTTTTCTAGATCCCCTTCATGGTGTCTTCTACAATATGAAAGTGATGGCCATACTGGTAACTTTTTTAGCTTTACTCAGTCATATTGAAGAAGTGGAAGCCATTTTGTTATTTTACCTAGCACCAACATTCAGACTTTTGTTTTCAGTCATATTTGGGTAATTTATTAGAATTTTAAGGATTTACTCTCACCAAATTTCTCTAAAAAGTATGTTTTTGTTAAAAGTAATGGAATATATAACTGCTTTAGCACAGAGGTGAAAATTGCTTTTCCATACCCATTTTTCTATTTTTTGTTTATTTAGTCTTTTTGTTTATTTGTTTTATTTAAGACAGGATTTTTCTTCTATACCCTTGGCTGTCCTGGAACTCACTTTATAGGCTGGCCTTGAACTCAGAGATTCCTCCTGCTTTTGCCTCCCAAGTTCTGGGATTAAAGGCATGTACCTCCATGCCTGGCATCATATCCACTTTTTTTTTTTTTTTTTTTTCGAGACAGGGTTTTTCTTGTGTAGTTTTGCGCCTTTCCTGGAACTCACTTTGTAGACCAGGCTGGCCTCGAACTCACAGAGATCCGCCTGCCTCTGCCTCCCGAGTGCTGGGATTAAAGGCGTGAGCCACCACCGCCCGACCATATTCACTTTTCAAGCACCATAATGAAAAACAAATCTACTGTGTTCATAGTTGCTGTTCGTGACAAACCCACTTTGAAAAATACCCAAATGCTTGTCAACAGAGGGAAGAATGAGTTGTGATTCATTCATGCACTAGAAACTAAGCAAATGTTACAAGGGATGACATAATTTTAAGCCACAAGATAGATTAATTTCAAATATGATGAATGCCAAGCAAAAGACAGTATAGTCCCTATAATATATACTATGTGATTCAATTTATATATAAATTTAGTATCGAAGTAGGAACAATTGTTCCTAAAAGTCAAGATACTGCTCATCCTGGTTGGAGATGGGGTTTGCTGAGGTCAGGAATGAGGAAGGAATCTGGGCAGCTTCTGCGGTATTATTCATGTTCTGTTTCTTGATCTCAGTGATGGTTACGTGGCAGAGTTTGACTAGTAAAAATTCATGAAAGTATGCATCTGTCACACATGAACATGTATATCATGCAAGCCAAAGTCAACAAGTGAAGATAAACAACAAATTTTAAAAATACAGGTTATGGCTATAACTCCCAAATTGCTGTTGATCATTTTATATTAAATACAGGCCTAAAAGGGCTTTAAAATTTGTGGATACATGTTAATATCCTAAGATACGAGCACAAAGTCAAAAAATGAAGCTTTAGAGTAAGAAACACATCATGAACTACTTACCAAATTTATGTCAGGGGAACATCCAAAAGGTGGTTGAAATTCAGAGACTGTTGCTTGACCCAGAACCATTTCCTTATTTATTTATTAAGTGTTTTCTAATGTAGAGAATGGTAAGTAGTGCCAAGGTCATGGGTAAAGTTTCTGATTTCCATTTTCAGGTTTGACCTGCCGCCAGTTATCTTGTTTTCCATGGACGGCTTTAGAGCTGAGTATTTACAAACATGGAGTACTCTCATGCCGAATATCAACAAACTGAGTAAGTCCTGACAGCCGACTGAGTGCAAATGACAAAGAAACCCACTCAACTTGTCGCTGAAGGAGGACTTTCCCTCTGATAGCTTTGGTGGTTTGGCTTAGCCCCCGGTCCTCTGAAGATCTCAATGATTTAGCCTCCTGGTTTATCTATTTTCACTAGGGAAAGATTTTCCTACTTGTTAGTTAGTTCTCTTTGCCTTTTCCTGAAGTAGCACCACGCTCAGCATTTTGTTTATTTTGGTGTGATCCATGTTTGAAGGTAACTTCTGAACTATGGAAATCTGTTATGTGTACCAACTCAAACGTGGCATTTGTCAGAACTGGGTTCTGAGTCTCAGCAAGGTGGCTGTGACTCGGGAAGACAAGAGCTTGAAGGAGCCTGGGTTGCTGGGTAGATCTGGCATCTACTAATACTCCACTAGAGCCTCCCATGTTTAGGCTCCATCTCTACTTCTGGTATTGGGTTGCCTAGAAACCAGCTCCTCCACTCGCTGCTAAGAGACCTCAGGCAGCTTCACTTCTTCCTTGCAGCCCTGGTTTGTTTATCTGTAAGATGGTCTTTTCCTAGCAGGTAGGATTGCTGTCAGCTCACTGTGGTTTCAAGTTATGATACAAACAGTTTTTATTATCACAGCACTATGCTTCTGAGTTAGGGCACTTGGCCTTCATGAAACTCAACATAATAATAATAAGTAAAATCTGAATGCCTGAGGTCACAGTCTGAGAGCAAACTCCGGGGCTCATAGCATCCACTATTCTACCATTCTGGTCTTTCATTTCTTTTTCCCCAGACTCTCTATTATCTCCAAAATTCTCAAACACAGTCACAATTTGATTGGTTTCTTGTTTTGATTTTTCTTCAAATTATTAGGAAATGGCTCTATAAGCCCGAGTAAGGGGATTGAGCTTCAGTTTTCTTGTTGGTAAAAATGAAAAGACCAGATCTGATGACTTCTTCAGTTAACCTCATGCCAAGATGACCTGGGAAGGCAGCCTGCTTCTCTCTGCAACACAGCTGCCCAATGCCTTCAGCGTCTCCTCATTCAGACAGATCTTTGGCAAAGAGACTGAGAATTTCCCAAGTGCAGAGCTTCTAGGGTCTGGGAAGTTAACCGACACCTCGAAGTTTTTACCTCATTCTCTAAATTTATTTGGTAACATGGATATGAAATCCTGTCTTCAAAAGGGAATTTAATAGAAGGCTGAACTGAATCTGTCTTCAAGTGGAGTTAGTTGATTTTCTCACCCCACCAACAACTGGAAATGGCATTAACAAATATTTCAACCAGAGCTTTCTGGTTTCTGCTTTAAAGAATACATTTAGTCACGTATTTAGTCCATCTTGATAGCCGATGCGTCAAGATATTACTTCTTAAGTCTGCCAATGCAACTACCTCCTTGTTAGTTTCTAGGGAACTGGAGTATTATGTTTTGGACCTGAAATACCCCTCCCCCACAGGCCGGTGTTTTAAATACGTGGGTCTCAGCTGGTGGCTTAGTTGCAAGATGTTTGGAAACTTTTGCAAAAAGTTTGGAGCCTAGCTGGAAGAATTAAGTCAGCAGGTCCTTGGAGTATTGTTCCTGGCTTCTTCTTGCCTCTCCCTTGCCACTTCCTGCTTGACAGGAGAAAGAGAATTTCCTCAGTACACATTCTTGTGCGTTCTGAACACTGAATCCTCTGGACACATAAGAAGCCAGACTAAATCCTTCTTTTCTTGTTGCTTATCCAGGTTATGGTTAGACTGACACAAAGCTAACTAATCCATGGATTAAGAGCAGATATTACAAAATAGGGTCAACATTATGGTAGCCTTGAGGTGAAGTAGGCATCTCTCTTAAGGAAGTCCAAGTCCCCCTCCCTAGCATCTCATCAAGCTGCTGAGGTTGGACTACAATGCTTGTAGAAATTGAACATGAACTCAAACCACACATCAGTGAGTCACATCAATAACTACTAAGAGGATGAGGATATGGCTCCCAGACTCGTACTGTGACGGGCTTATGGCATTATTTCAGATTAGCTTGAAAGGCTGTAGCCACAGAATGGTTAGAGACAAGACCCCGGACTTTTCCAATGAGATGGAAGGGATCTGGCTTGGGTTGGAAGCTGCCTTTCTGGAAAGTTAGGTGGGAAACTGAGGCTCAAATAAGACTACAAGTATCTAGTAGACAGTAAAAATTCAGAAGGTTCCTTTTGTTGAATTTTTTTTTTTGGGATTCAAGTTGGCAAGGTTGGCATTTATGAACAGTAAATCCCTTCAGTTCTCTGCAGCAGGCCATTTGCCCTCTGTCTTCTGCTGTATTTTGATAAGAACACTTGACTCTAGATCTACCATCCTAAGTGTACGAGACGGTGTTGTCTGTGAGCACAGAGTTTACAGAGGACCTCTAAAAGGCACGCATTTTGCACAACAAATTGTGTATATACGGGTGCACAATTTGAAAGCTTTTTCCATACTGTCCGTGCTCTTAAGTCAAACTGAGTTTCCTAGTTAACATACACTTGTTTGTTTTTTTAATATAGTCCGCCACTCTCCATCTTTTATCGGATGTATACATTTCATATAATTACTGATATGGAAAGATTCCTTGTTTCCATTCTACTCCTTGCTTTCTGCCTGACATTAGTCCTTTCGTTCCTTTTTTTCTCTTTTATTGTCTTTTGTTCTTAATCTTTAAAATCTGCTTTGATTTTTTTCGTTTTGTTTTGTGTAACTTCTGTACAGATTTTCTTTGTGGTTACCATGGCAATTTACACATTTTTTTTATCCTATTACAACCACTTATTTCACAATAACAAACTCAATTATGTGCAAAACTCCATACTTTTCCCTCAACATACAATTTATGTCACAATTCATACCTATGTATATTGCATATCCATCATCTTACCATTTAGTTACAGTTATTACAATATTTTGTTTTTTGCCTTTTATGTTGGAATTAAAGGGGACTTACCTACTCCTTGCACAGAATTAAGATATTCTGTATTTTTCTGTATGTTTACCTCTGCCCATGCTTTCTTACCTTCTTAAGTGATTTCATCTCAGCATCCTTTTCAAGGCAAGACTAGTGCTAACGAACTCAGTTCTGTCCTGAAACCTGTTCTCTCTCTCTCTCTCTCTCTCTCTCTCTCTCTCTCTCTCTCTCTCTCCTTCTCTCTCTCCTTTCTTCCTTCTCTTGCTTCCTCTTCTCTTTCTCTTTTCACAGAGAACTTGCTCTTGTTTGGTAGGGTTTTACTCTTTTTTCTTTAGCACTTTGAATTCATTATTCTCCTCACTTCTGATTTTCTTCTAGAAAAAAAAAAATCTCCTTACAGACCTACAGAGGTTCCCTGGGAGTGCTAAGCCACTTCTCTTCTGATGCTGTCAATTTGTTTATCTTTTGATCATTTTATTGTAATGCATGTTGGTATGGTCTTTTAGGTTCCTGTCCTCTGGGTTTCTGTAGGTGTTCTGGAACCGAATGTATATCCTCTTTCCCAGATCTGAGTGTGTCAGCCTTTATTTCTTCGAATAAACCTTTTAGGCCCTTCTCTTTCTCTTCCTCTTCTGGAAATCCCATGGTTTGTATATTGGTCCTCTTGATGGTGTATTATAAGACACTTTGCCTTTATATTCTCTTTGTCATTGCTTTTAAATTTTGTTCTCTGTATGAATAATTTTCAGTGAAATCCTTGAGTTTTCTGGCCATTTCTTCTTGATCTACTCTGAATCTGTAGTCCTCTAGTGAAGTTTTCAGTGAAGTTAGGGCATTCTTTGGTCAATGTGAATACTGTCTATGTCTTTTATGAAATTCTGGTTTTGTTCATGTATCAATACTGAGTATCCTTGCAGTAGCTATTTGTAACTATCTGTTAGACAAATCTTACTTTGCTGCTTCATTAAGGTCGGCTTCTGAAAATTTGTCTTGTTCCTTTGTTTTGAACTTATTTCCTTATTGTTTTTATTTACTAATTATAGACTGTATTCATGTCTATAATTAGACGAGGCAGTCACTTCTCTTAGTCACAGTCTGTTAGACTTGTATAAGAGAAACTTACCAATTAGCCTGATCATACAGCTAGAGGCCTTTCAAACTCTCGTTAGGTTCAACTTATTTCTTTGTTCTTAGGGGATGCGCAAATATCAAATATATACCAGATCTCATCAAAACAAGCAAGACCAAAACACAATTTTGTCATCATCAGGCATTCCTCTAACTCTCTGTGACCCCAGAAAAATAAGTTGGAATCCTGGAACCTTTGCCTGTTTTCCTTGTGATAAGGGAGAGGCAGCTTGCTAATTGTTGTTCTAGATGCATCCGTTATCTTTGATCTCATTGGCTTCCAGGCAAGCAGACTGGTTCCTGTTAGCGCTACAAAGGCAGGTCCTGACATTAATTTCTGTTGTCATCTTGATGAGGTTTAGAACCATCTGGGAGATGAATCTTCAGGCATGCCTGTGGGGCTTCTCTTGATCAGGTGAACTGATGTAGGAAGACCTACACAAAAGGGCAGTTCCATTCTCTGAGATAGAATCCTGGACTGAAGCATGAAAAGAAAAGAAAACAAAAAACAAAACAAAACCAAAAACCAAAAACCAAACCAAACCAAACCAACCAACCAACCAACCAACCAACCAACCACAACAAAAAACCCAGCCAAGCACAAGCATTCCCTGCTCTCTGTTTGTCAACTTTGGATACAATGAGACCAGCCACCACAAGCTCTTGCTGGTTTGAACTCCTCACAACAAAGGACTGTGAGCTGACGTGAACCCCTTTTTCCTTAAGCTGCCTTTCTTGGGTATTTTATTTCAGTGTCAGCAAAAGTAACTTCGATAGTGGGGAAACAGAAGCTATTCCTTTGAGGAAAGAGCTAAGCGATTAGACACACTCCAGCGGGGAGCTCCGAACTAGGGTGCACTCCTTACTCACTCTGGCTAAGGCAGAGTAGGGAACTGGGGCGAATGTGCACATGTTAGCTCAATCCTTCTTGTTCTCTTTGGTCTCTGGAGAATTAGTATAGGCTAGGTCACTCCGGTTCTTCAAGACAGGTGAGACAGAAACTTGCCACTTGGATTTTAAGTGGGAAGTTTGGCCATTAGATGTGTGGCCTAATTCTCTTCCTCCCTGGGGGAAGCTGGGACCTGGAGGTTCCCAGTGGATCATATGGGATGTGGTACTGTGCTGAGTGAGGAGGAATTACAGCAGTTACCAGGTGGCTATGCTCGCTGTTGCCAGATTTTCAGGAGCCTCTGAAGAGGATCCTGGAGTTCTCACCTGGGGGATTGATTCAGTTGCTACTGAAGGGCTGTGCCTGTGGTGTGATGAAGAGGAACAGGGCTTCCTACTCTTTCAAGTTCTCAACACCACCCCCTCTTTAACCCTTTCTTCTCCCTGTGCTCTGTGGGCTTAGACACATACTTGGGACCACTGAGAGATCAACACTCTACAGAGCTTACCTAGTCCACTGAGTTCGAGATAGGACATAGGTTAGCCCATTTGACTAGTCTTTGCAAAAGGTACAAGATATGTGAAAAATGGAAGGCATATATCTCGAGTCTGTAAATATTGCTGAGCTGTTGGTATATCATCAGTTTGGGGCATACAGATATGCCACAAAAATAATTCATATTTTATCAAGACTGCTTTAAAGCTCCAATCTGTACATTCCTTGACTTGGTCTTTTCCTCATTTAGTTTTCTGTTCTTCTTATAGTCATAAAGGCTGTAAGTCTGGTTATAGGTAATGATCCTGTTTACGTTTTTGGATTATTTTTGTTTGGAATTTTCTTTCCTTTCTTGTACATGGTGCACACGCTTGTGTGTTTGTGTACGCACATGCATAATGTGTGCTTGTGTATGTAGAAGTCAGAAGTTGATATCAGGCATCTTCCTCAATCGAATTTCATCTTCATTTCTGAGAGAGATTTTCTAGCTGAACCTGGAGCAGGTAGTTCATCAAGGCTAGGTGGCCTGTGACTTCCAAGAATCTACCTGTCTCTGCCTCCCCAGACTTGGGGTTAATGGTGCCCATGGCCAAACCTGGCTTTTTATGTGGGTGCTGGAGGTCCAAACTCAGTTCTTCATGCTCTTGCAGCTAACTGAGCCATTTCCCCATCTTTAAAATTTAGTTTCTCAAATAAAATAAAAAAAAGGGAAAAAAAAGAAAAAAAATTTAGTTTCTCTGAAAATATTTTCTGTAAGTCAATTATGTGCACAATGAATATTTTTAAGCAATATTAGAAAGTACAGAGTCAAAGCAAAACCTTGGCCTGACAGCCTTTCTTTCCCTGTGGAAGCAACCCATCATGTCTTTTTAGAAGCATTCTATTGGGTCATAATTTAGATTCAGAAGAAACACTTCTAGAAGGCCATGCTTTCTGTAGCATGTCCTTTAGTGTCCTGGTTATAAAACATGACATAAAGTGGTAGCCTGAGTCTGAAGGTGGCCATAGATGTTTGGGACATTATAACCAGGGTGGTGACTGTTTAATTACAGTTCATTTATAGCCGGTATCTATAAGCATTTAGAAACTTGAGTTGCCCCACCTATTTTCTAAGGAAATCAAAACAGGAACTGATTCTACATTTCTGTTCCTTACATAAAATTTTCCTCTCATGTCATTCTTTTAATGATTAAAGTAGACTATATCTCATTTTATCATAGAACTTCCTGACCACTCGATGTATAACTTCCTAAGGAGGCGACACCTCCACCTCTCCTCTTCCCATCAAGGGCCCTACACAGTGGACTCAATATGGGTGGGTTCCCAGGAGATTCTGAAGGGGGAAACTTCTGGATCCTATTAAAAAACACCAAACAAAGGCTGGGAAGGAGACCAAGCTCGTGCCCGTTTAGAAGAACATTGTTTTCAGCTGCAGAGCATGTGACATTTTGGCCATCAACCAATTTCACTTTGTGCTTTAACTTAAAGAGAATCTATGATGGAGTGCTGGCTTTCAGGAGGGGTCATGGCACTTGGGATGGAAACATTCTGTGTGCTTCACTGCCGCAAAGGAAATAGCAATGTGTTCTAGCAGTGATGACCTCCTTTCACGGGGTTACTGCTCACATTGAAAATGGACCAACAATGGGAGCACAATTAACGCCATACTTTGTGAAAAACAGCTTCCAGGAAGCTTCATAGAGCAAATGGAAAGCGAACTCCAAACAATAAGCAGGAGAGTGAACTCATTTTGCAAATATTACTTGGTGGTCTGGGTTTTTGCGACTGTATACTTCAAATGCCTTTTCAGGTGTGTAGACAGGTCTGAAGACTTTTGCTATGCTGACTATTTTAAATATAGAAGCTGTCAGCTAAGAGCTAAATACTGTGTAGAAATGGTTGCCATAATGACCAGATACATGAAGAGAGGAGTCCAAAGAAAACGATGCCAGTGGTGCGTAGTTTAGGGTACTTTTATCTTAAAGGTCAACAAGCTGGATCTCCTGGGCTAAATTATGATCACTCAGCTTTATTTCATTTGATCTGACATATGGTAAGAATAGGTTTAAAATTTTTGTGTGTTTGTGTGTCAGGGGGCTGTTCAAAGACATGATTTCACTGTGTAGCCCTGGCTATCCTGGAACTCACTTTGTAGACCAGGCTAGCCTCGAATTCACAGAGATCCGCTTGCCTCCAAGTGCCGAGATTAAAGACATGTGCTACTACCAGTGGTCAAAAATTTTTTAAGTGATTTAAAAGAGAAGAAGAAAATCTTGCAGCCTATAAAATTATATGAAATTCGAATTTTGATGTCCACTGATGGCATTTATTGTATCTCAGTCACACTCACTTGTGCATGGATTACCTGTGGTGTCAAAGCAGAGGCGAGCTGCACCAGCAGAAACAACAGGGCCTTGCAAACCCTCCCAGCTCTTCCCCGAAGAGAGCCCACTGGTCTCCTAAATATGGATTTTTTTTTTTTTTTTTTTTTTTTTTTAGTAATGGACAAAGTTTAGGGGTCAGAATTTCAACCTCTTTCCATCTTTAACCCACTTTTCAGTTCTCTGGTTTTATAGGAAACATGTTGGTATTTAGTTACGCAAAAATATTTCCGAGAAAGAAACGACTCTCTAATCTCTTACTGTATTTTCTGACAGAAACATGTGGAATTCACTCAAAATACATGAGAGCAATGTATCCTACCAAAACCTTCCCAAATCACTATACTATTGTCACGGTAAGTACTTGACCCTGGTGAAAAGCTGATGCCGTAGACAGGAAACTGACTATATCACATAGAAATATTGAGCAAGAATTGGGCAAGCTTGTGTCACACACTTCACAAGTACGTGTGTGATCATATGTGACTGAATTCACGCCGGAAAGGCATGGTTCAGTGTGAGGCCAATAGAGTGCCATGAGGCATTTATTAACCCAAAATGCCTAGCATTAGGCTAACTCACTTTTGTGAGGCCATGGCAACCTCCGGCATGTGAGAAATATCATTCTCCTGGACTTTTTGATTGCCCTTTACTTAGCTAAAGGTCAGCTGGGAACTTCTCTGTGGAAAATTTTAGTGTCTTTTAGTTTTTTCATGATTTTTACTCAACAGAATTTTGTTTCATAAATGGGCTCATTCTAGTGACTTTTTTTCAAAGATTAAACAGCCAAGGCAAATGGATTCTCCTCAGTAAATGAAAAAAATATAGGTAACGAAGAGTTACTAAACACACAAGAGTTGGGTTAGTGACTTTGTTCACTGCTGTGACAAAATTCTCTGTGGAACTGAAGCACGTAAGAAAAGGCTTACTCTAAGCACAGTTTGAGGTGACATGTTCCATCATGATAGAAGGCATGTTGCCAGGAGTGGGAGGCCAGTTGGTCATGTTCATGAGTAGTCAGGAAGTAGAGAGAACAGGAAGTACAGAGAGGAAAACAGGAAGTAGGTCAGGGCTCCAAGGCCTGGTGGATGGCTCAGCTGGTGAAGGTGTTTGTCCCCAAGCCTAACAACTGGAGTTCTATGCTCAGGATCCACCTAGTGAAAGGAGAGAACCTGACTCTTGCAAATTGTCCTCTTATTTCTTTGTGCTTGCTGTGGAGTGTTCATACCCCCACAACACACACACACACACACACACACACACACACACACACACACACACACACACACACACATGCACAGATAATAAATATATAAATAAACACACACCTCCAGACCCATACCCAGTGATCCGATTCCCACTTCTTCCATCAAGGCTTTACCTTTTAAAGGTCTCCCAGCCTCCCAGAAAAGTGCTATCAGCCAGGAACCAAGTGTTAAAAACAACAGCCTCTGTGGGACATTTAACAGTGAAGCCACACAGGCATTGATATAAACCAGCTGCTTGATGTCAGTCATTTGCTGCTGAAACCAAGAAACAGGGTTGTAGGATAAGGATCTGTGTATCTTCCTGGTGTTTAGTTTTGGAGCTAGACTTTTACATTGAAAAGTATGACATTCTTCCTAGGTAGGAAGGAGTACAAATCTGTTGCTATTGCAACCTGCCTGTATTTTACTCAAGTACACTTCTTCATAATCTTACCTTTGTAACAAACATTACAGGGCTTGTATCCAGAATCACATGGCATCATTGACAATAACATGTATGATGTGCACTTCAACAAGAGTTTTTCACTTTCCTCAGTGGAGAAAAATAATCCTGCCTGGTGGAGTGGGCAGCCGGTATGTACCATTCTGCTCGTGGCCTCTAAGCCTCTCTTTCTGTGTGACAATGGCTTAGGTTTCTGAGTTTACCCTGAGTTTCACATCACCCATGTAGCTTCTAATGGCTGAAGATGTGAAGGTTTTACTACTATTTATTATCGTTTGAATTTAAAAAAACATTTATGGTCCTTTTTGTTGAAATTTGGGTATTGTATCATCAATGTACCAGCCATCAATTTTCTCAGAAAGGTTCCCCCCCCTCCCCATGCTGTTTTGCAATTCCTTCAAAGGTGAAGAATTGTGCAATTTTATCAGTGTGAAAGAAATAATGAACTGTTACTACCTTACTAGATGTTTTCTTTTTGAGGCAGACTGATGGATTATAAATTTTAAGTTATTGTAAAGACAAAATGTAATGATTGTGAACAAATCCCCCGTCAAAATAGTTGTTAGCAGTAAGTTACAGCGTTTGTACCTAAACAGTTATCCTATTGACTTTCACTCTTTCTAGATTTGGCTAACAGCAATTTATCAAGGTTTAAAAGCTGCTGCTTACTACTGGCCAGGATCCGATGTGGCTATCAATGGCTCCTTCCCTACCATGTACAAGAATTACAGCAGGTAGTGAAAAGTGTTTCCGGATAAGGATCCATCTAGGCAGAGATCTATAGAATCAGCTTTCTCATTTATTTAATTATTTGTCTTTAAGATTTTTTTTCATTTATTTGTTTGTTTGTTTGTTTGTTTGGTGTGTGTGTGTACTGTGCTCAAGTGTGCCATCGAGCATATGTAGAAGTCAGAGGACACATTTCAAGACTCAGTTCTCATCTTTTTTCATATGGGTTCCAGAGATTGAACTCATCTCCTGGCTCAGTGGCAGACACACCTTCTCTGTTTTTTATTGCTGTTTTGTTGCTTACTCTGACAAAAAGAAACTTATGGGAGGAAGGGGTTTATTTAAACTCACATTTTCTGATTAAAATCTGTCACTGAGGGATGCCACAGAGGCAGGGAAATCCATAGAGTACATCCACAGAGCATCATATCCATAGTCGAGAGCTGGGGGAGAATGAACGCATGCATGCTCACCTGCTTGCTTGTGCCGAGCTAGGTTTCTCTATCCTTATAGAGTTCAGGAGCCCCTGCCTAGGGACTGGTGCTACTCACATTGGTCTGGGTTTCCCCCCATCAATTAATTTTATTAAGACATACCCAATGGCCAACCTGATGTAGTCAATCCTTCATTAATTCTCTTTCCAAGTGATTCTAGGTGGACAATTAAAAGCAATGATCGCAGCCTCTGGGCCATCTTACTGTCTCCTTTCTTTTTCTTCTCAGTGTTAGTAACTGAATCTTGGGTCACATGATGCTAAGCCTACACTTTACCCCTGAGCTACCTTCTAGCCGCATTTGGTCTTAATTTTGGTCATAATTCTCTTCTCTCAGTTGTAGAGGCCCAAGATCTTAGAGCTGTTGTTTCTGTCCTCTTTCTTATGTCCCTCATCCAGTTTGTTAGCCCACGCTTTGACTCTACTCCACAAGACGATGCAACCTGAGAGTCTTTCGCTACCGCTCTGCTTTGTACGTCCATCTCCTTGCCTGTGTCACTGGGGCTCCTCTCTAGACACCCCTCTGCTTCTTCCCCCCTCTGATCTATTCTCAATCATCAGTCAAAAGGGTTCCTTTAAAGTACAAGTCCAAGGACAGCACTGTTTTGCACCAAAGACTTCAGCGCCTTTCGATGCGCATGCTCTCTCTCTCTATAGCTTCTAAGGTGTATTGTTGTAAGGGAGTTGTAGCCAGAAAGCTACTGATGTGACATTCATCGAAAGAACATTTAGATTTTTCAACTATTCAGATCCTTCTTCCTAAGTACACCCTGCATATTTATTCTTTCTAATGTGCTACTGTATTCTAGGAAGCTAGGGAGAGCAGGATCAAAGAGAGGTAGCTGCAGACACTGTTTTGAACCACTTTACATGGATTTCTATGCGTTTTAGTTTCTTTTCTCTTACTGTGATAAACACTATGACCAGAGTCATCCTACAAGAGGAAAGGGGTTATTTTGTTTATACTTCCAGGTCACAGTCTACCATTGGGGGAAGTCAGGGCAGGCACTCATGCAAGAGCTTTGAAGCAGAAACCATGGAGGGATGCTGTTTGCTGCTTTCCCCACAGGCTAATGTTTAGCTAACTTTCTTATCCATCTGCCTAGGGATAGTACCACCTACAGTGTCTGGGCCCTCTTACATCAATTAATAATCAAGACAATCCCCTATAGATATAATTACAGACCAACTTGATATAGACAGTTCCTTAATTGAGATCCCACTCAAGTGGTTCTAAGTGACAAGTTGACATATAAAACCAACCATCACAACTTATCAGCCAGAGAGAAAGTCTTTCAGGCCTCTCACTCACCGATTAAATCCTACTTCAAATGCATATATACTGTCTGCCAGAGACAACCAATAGCTGTGAAAGCAAAAATGAGTAAAAGTTAATAAAATGAGTTGTTGATAATTGATGGTTTTCATTTTAGTTGTGGATAATTAAAGGGGAAATGAGTAAGGAGGAAAGAAAGAACTCTATTGATTAGGCAGAGTTTGTTGAAAGTCTTTCTGAAGTATTGACAACGGGACCCTCTGAGTACGCCACACCCTTTCAGTGTTCTGGTCATGTACTACAGAATGAATGTCTGAAGGTATTAAGTCCCCTCCCTAAGGAAGAATAGATTGCCATTATTTGATTAAAATTTCAAAACTTTTTATTCCAGTTCTGTTCCATATGAAAGGAGGATCTCTACATTGTTAAATTGGCTGGATCTGCCCAAAGCTGAAAGGTAACTCCTCTGTGGAAGAGTGCTCCATTGTGACGTTCACATGGGTGAAACAGGAACTTTCTGTACCGTCACTGACGATGTTTCAAAATCTTGAAATTCCCTGTCTGTCCTCTGTCCTTCCTTCCTTCCTTCCTTCCTTCCTTCTTTCCTTCCTTCCTTCCTTCCTTCCTTCCTTCCTTCCTTCCTTCCTTCCTTCCTTCCTTTCTGTTTCTTTCCTTCCTTCCTTCTTTCTTTCTTTGTTTGTCTGTCTTTTTCCCTCTTCCTCCTCCTGCCTCCTCTTCCTCCTTTTTCTCCTTCTAACCCCTTCTGGTATTTTAAGACTAGTTTAGTTATATGCCAGCTTGAAACTCACTATACAGACCAGGCCGCCTTAAACTTCTTGCAATCCCCCTGCCTTTGCCTACTGAGTGCTGAGTATGAACAGATGTTTCTAGAAAGAAGTTATTCTTTCCAACTGAAACCTTCTCCAAGGCTGATTAATTGATTAGCACTTCAATGATTGTGAAGATCTGGAAATGTCTAGAACCAAATTACAATTTATTTTAAGCCATATGTAGCTCTATAAATAGCCACTCCTTGTCCATCTCTATGTCAGACCTAACATCCTGTGACTAACAGGTAAAAAACAACTTTGGGAATTTATTAACAAGACCCTAGTTTCCACCAATCGAAGGGCTAAGAACGCCATCAACAGCTTCTAGGATTGATAGCAGAGTTGTCTCCATGTTTTCTGTAACCCACCTCTCTGATGTTCTCACCAATGTATTTGAAAGTGTCTTCTTGATCTATGACTTTCTCTCTTCTGATACTAGCCGAACTTTATGAAACTGCTTCCGTGCTGGAATGTAGAATTTGGTCACTCATATTTGGCTCCACAGTAAACTCTCTTATTATCCTCTTTGAGGTGAGAGATGTGAGTGACAGGCACATGTTACTATACTAACAACTGGTATTGCTTTTTAATGAGCACTTTTCAAGAATTATTCCTGAGAACAGGTGCTCTGGGGTGGGATGGGGGCTTGTTGACATTAACAACTGAGGTAGAGTCAGTCCCTAAGAGGAGAGGCAGATATCCCAAAGATAAAAATGAGGCAGATATCCCAAAGATATAGAATTGAGGCAGATATCCCAAAGATAGAATTGAGGCAGATATCACAAAGATATAGAATTAAGGCAGATATCACGAAGATAGAACTGAGGTGGATATCACAAAGATATAGAACTGAGGCAGATATCACAAAGATATAGAATTGAGGCAGATATCACAAAGGTATAGAATTGAGGCAGATATCACAAGTTTATAGGATTGAGGCAGATATCACAAAGGTATAGAATTGAGGCAGATGCCACAA
>CABHPR010148374.1:39612-49902 GCA_902168415.1 Peromyscus melanophrys | reverse complement strand
TGTGTGTGTCTGTGTGTGTCTGTGTCTGTGTGTCTGTGTGTGTGTGAGTCATACATGGTAGTACCTGACTGTAATCCCAGCACTAGGGAAGTTGAGGCAGAACGATCAAAAATTGGATACCAGCCTGAGGTAAGTAGTGAACTCCCGGAGATGTTGGGCTCTACGGTGAGACCCCATCTCTGAAGTCAAAGCGAGAAAAGGTCTGGAAGAATACAGCCGTGGTAGGATGTCTGCCTTGTGCGTGCGGAGCCCCAGGGTTAACCACTAGCACCACACAAGGAGAGACAAGAAATTCTTAACACTTGTTTTCTTACTGTATGCTGCTTCTGAGTAAACATCCTAGGTAGATGGTCCTTGCATTTTATAAATCCTTGGAAGAATTTCTGCCAGTGTAGGAACTTAAGCCACCGTCTTACTCCCTGCGACTTGACATAGGCATGCTTTTGAAATTGGCAGATTCAGACTTGTAGACTAAGGGCCTGGGGACCAAGCACTGGCACCCCGCAATCCTCCTGAGCTAGCAGGTGGATACCGTTTCATTCCCAGATGGAAGCTGCTTTGAAATTATTTTAAATCAGCAGTGGTTTGAAAGTAAACGGTGCCTGATTCCCTAGGTGACTTCTACTCTTTATGCAATTATTTTCTTACAGTTATTTTCTTGCAATTATTAGGAGAGGAAGTTTTTTCCACGTCATTTTTTCAGTTCTTTTGGCTCTGATTGTATGATGAAATGTAAGTCATGAGGTACCCAAAATTCTACCTTGGGGTTGGTGCTTTGGGGTATCTGGTGAATTTTACAGTATATTACTCAGTCAAGTGAGTACACACTTGACATGGTGTTTGTCTTCAGTGTAGTGTGATACACTTATGTTTTAGAAAGAGCACCACCTGAACCGGCCTCCCGGACTCTAACCCCTTGCATCACTAATGTATATGACCTATGACCCCTGCTGCTACAGCGCCCCAGCTCTTAGGGCACCGCGATGTCTGCTGTCACACATTGATTTGCTGCTCTGTGCTGTTTTACTGTTGTAGTTGAGTCCAGCAGCTCTGCAAAGGAAGTGGCTTATCATTGGGTCTGACTTGCTGAATACGTTATTGTGCCCTCAGCTTTCAGCTGTGGAGGCCCTGCCTTCTCCTCTACTCAGTTCAGCAGGTGCTCAAGTTTGTAAAGGCATAAATGGTGTGAGCTTGCATCCAGAGCCAGGATAGCAAGCCACAAGTTTACTTCTAATGTTCAGGTATATTCTACCTGAAGGAAACCAATCTTTTAAAATATTTAACTTTATGGCCTATGTAGTAGTACATGCCTGTCTTTAATCAGAGCACTTG
This sequence comes from Peromyscus melanophrys, assembly GCA_902168415.1. Classification (NCBI taxonomy): domain Eukaryota; kingdom Metazoa; phylum Chordata; class Mammalia; order Rodentia; family Cricetidae; genus Peromyscus; species Peromyscus melanophrys. The sequence goes on along the minus strand of CABHPR010148374.1, from coordinate 48,570 downwards.
GGAGGCAGAGGCAGGCAAATCTCTGTGAGTGTGATGCTGGACTGGTCTATGGAGTGAGTCCAGTGTATTCCTGTATACAGAGAACACAAGTGTATCCGTCCCTGCATCCGCAGTGCAGACCAGATGCAGCACTTTGTTCCCTTGTCAGGGCAGGAAGCAGTATGTACACAGTGCTCTCCAGACACTGACCTCCTCCTCCTCAGATGGAAGGGTTTCAACAGTTAGATGCTACTGTCTGTGCGAGCCAGAAATACATTTCCTCGTCTTAACTGCTGTTCTCCTCGCCCCAACCCTCGAGAGCACTTGGCATGGCTGATGCTTCTGCCACACCTAGCAGATCAGCCCAGGGCGTCTTAGAAAAGACTGCTCCTTACCACATCTTGCAAAATTGAACGTGACCGTTTTATTCAGACCTTTTATTTTAATATGAGCAGCATCACCTTGTTCCCTTTTTCCTAGTTACAAGAACATCTGCTTTAGGCTGGATGCTTTGAGCCGCAGTAAGACATCACACATGAAATCATGCTTATTCCTCCTTTCTTATTTGACATTATTTTATAAATTTAAAATATCTTTACTAGGTTTATAGAATATATAAACTATTAAATAGTTATTACTTCCTACAAGCACATTTGAAATTAGCAAAATCATGTTCTAACTGCTTTTGATGATTCTCATTTAGTTTTTTAGACTGTTTATGAGGAATTAGAAACATCTGTACCCTTAGCTGTAATTGTAATTAACTTTGTTTTGTTGTACTGGCATATTAGCCAGAAATTTAAAGTTCTGTTTCTCATATATTGCAAACTTTGTCAGTAGAGAGTGTTCTGTATTAGAGGATGTATGGTGGCATTTATAAAAGCTAGCACTTTTCCTTCCTGTTGCAAACTGTCTTAAATTTAAATTTTTATTATTGTGTAGGTTTTGCTTGCATGTATGTATGTACACCACATATGTGCAGTGTCCGTGGAGGACAGAAGAGGGCATTGGGGCCACTGGAACTGGGGTTATAGATGGTTGAGAGCCATCATGTGGGTGCTGGGAATAGAACCCAGATCCTCCAAAAGAGCAGCCAGTGCTCTAAACAGCTGAGCCATGTATCCAGCCCTAACTGTCTATAATAATTTATTTTATAAATAATAATTTCATCTACTCATAAAAATATCTATTTATAAAAAATTTATAAAATAATTTTTGAAATTATTTTATAATAATTTTTCTATAAATAAGTAGTTATTTATAGAAAAATATGTTACTTTAAAATTCAATAAAATGCCAGAAAACAGTAATTTATTTGTGGTTTGCATGGCTTCCTTTTATGAATCTAATATATAAACAGTTTGATTGTTCATAAAATACTCAATAAACTTTTAAAAACTTTTCATCTTTTAAAAAAAGTTACTTTTAATTTTTATGTGTGTGTGCATATGCACACATGCATGCCAGAAGAGGGCATCAGATCCCTTGGAGCTGGAGTTACAGGCAGTTGGGAGCTACCTGATATGGATGTTGAGAACTAAACTTGGGCCTTCTTCAAGAGTAGTGTGTGCTCTTAACTGCACTCTCTAGCCCCACAGTAAACGTTTTAAAGCACCATTTTCCTTAACTTCCTTCTGAAAACGTCATGATTTTACAATATTACTGGCAGCAAGGGAGACAAAAGAAGAAAATGAGACTTACATTTTTTGTTTGTTTGTTTAAGCATAAAGAATCTTCAGATTTAAAATCTGGGTCGGGCTGGGATTATAGCAAGCTCAGTGATAGAACACACGTGTTCTTAGGTTCAAACTCTAGTTCAAATGGATCACAACCTAGGTTTAATTTCTTCTATAGTTTAGATGTGTTTAACAGGACCTTGAACTCATAATTTATGCTCAGCCCTTTTGATCTCTCCTCCCAACATGTATATGCATGTGTGTTATTGTATTTACTTCAGCTCTAGGGGGACAGGAACAGGAGAATTACTGGATTCCGCTGGGTTCTGGCCTCACCAAAAAAATGGCAGTCTTTGGGGAAAGACCTCTAGTCTCAAAGGAAAATGGCAGAGGCTGGCACTCAGCACCTTCTCCTGGCTTCTACATGTGTGCGAAGGTGCACGCACATGTATATGCACACACACAAATGAAAAAATACATATTGAGAAAAAGAAAGCTTGAAAAGATAAAGGACAACACTTTAAGTGCCTTCCTTCATTGGGGAGTGCTCCATGGATCAGTCTCCCAGGCACTCACCCGGTGCCTCACAGAAAGGCAGTCCAGTGCTGAAGGGAGCACTTCAGGGTCTTCTCAGCAGAGTGGTCATGTGTTCCACTTTAGATAGATCTGCAGCTCTCTGGATATCCTAACTCCTAGACCTCGACGTTTACTCCCACAGAATTTCATCCATATGCTTGAGTTACTTTTATATAAAGAACTCTTTTTAAAATAGGAGTCCTCAAGATGGCTCAGTGGGTAAGGGTGCTTGCCTGCCAAGCCTCACCATCAGTTCAGTCTGTGGACCCACATGGTGGAAGGAAAGGACCGACTCCTGACATTTGTCCTCTGACCTCCATGCTGTGACATTAGTGTGTAGGTGGAGTTTTCCTGCAGCTGCTCACAGGCACACTGAGACTTATATTAATTATAAATGCTCAGCCAATAGCTTAGCTTATTACTAACTAGCTCTTAAATTTTAAGTTAACCCATATTCCTTATTTACGCTCTGCCACGTGGTGGTACCTTTATTAACATGGCACATTCATCTCCTGTCCCCTCGGTGTCTGGCTGGCAACTCCAGACTCTGCCCTTCTTCCTCCCAGCATTCTCCTACTCTAGCTTTCCTGCCTAACCTTATTCTGACCAGCTGTTGGCTAGTCAGCTTCTTTATTAAACCAACCACAGTGTCATATATTCACACAGTGTAAAGGAATATTCCACAGCATTAGTGAGCCTTCACTAACTTACACACTAAATGTAATAATAATTTAAAAAAATTAAAGATGGGATTACATTTTAAAGTGAGAAAATTAGGTACCACTAAGTGTAAATATTATTTCTTATGGCATGAATAAGTTTTCCCTTCAATTTCTCGTTTAAGGTCTCAGCCGGTTTCTTCTCCAGTCATCCTCCAGTTTGGTCATGCAGAGACCCTCCTGCCCTTGCTCTCGCTCATGGGCTACTTCAAGGACAGGGAGCCCCTGACAGCGTATAATTTTAAGGACCAAGTCCATCGCCAGTTCCGAAGTGGTCGCATCGTACCCTATGCTGCAAACCTAATATTTGTGCTTTACCATTGTGAAAACGCGAAGACCCCTCAAGAAGAATTCCAAGTACAGATGCTGCTGAACGAAAAAGTGTTACCGTTGGCCTACTCACAAGAAACCGTAGCTTTGTATGAGGATCTGAAGGACCACTACAAGGACATTCTTCAGAGCTGTCAAACCAGTAAAGAATGTCACCTGTCCAAGGTGAACATCACATCCGATGAGCTCTGAGAGGCTAGAGACAGTCTCAGTTCCACAGTGCTTTCCCGAGGGGTGATTGTGTTTGCAATAGGTAGGCAACTTCTTGATTGAAAAGCTTTCAAGGCCTTGGTGTGATGATGCACAACTTTAATCCTAGCACTCTGGAGACAGGCAAGAGGATCTCTGTAAGTTCAAGGCTAGCCTGATCTACATAGTGAGTTCTGGGTCAGCCAAGGCTACATAGAGAAATAGCTATAGATTGCTTGGTACTTCTGTCTTTTCACAGAAAATAATAGTTTCTTTTAGGATCTGGACATACGGGTAAAACATGACTTTCCCTGGAGCAGCTCTCTTCAGGGCCAAAACCAATTCAAGGAAACAGCAGCCCAGCAAGTGTGTGCAGAGCTGAAATTGCCCTACCTTAACCTAAGAAACTCACTGGGCTAGACCATTATTAGAAAGTGACAGTTGTGCCGGGCGGTGGTGGCGCACGCCTTTAATCCTAGCACTCGGGAGGCAGAGCCAGGCAGATCTCTGTGAGTTCGAGGCCAGCCTGGGCTACCAAGTGAGTTCCAGGAAAGGCGCAAAGCTACACAGAGAAACCCTGTCTCAAAAAACCAAAAAAAAAAGAAAAAAGAAAGTGACACTTGAGAAATGTTGGATACCAAAGCATAGTGTCAGCTGGCTGATGTGTAATTGATTGAATAAATCAGGGACTTAGTGATCATGTTGATTCCTTCCTTCCCCTTCATGGATGAACCTGCTAGCACAAATGACATCACTTAGTCATGAACGTAGTAAAGTGGGAGTGAGCCTGACTTCAGAAGAAGGTCTAATATAATATCCACAGAGAGAGAATTTGACTTGATACTGAGAACCAGGCTGAAGCAAGACTGAAGTGTGGGATTTTTGTGTTAATATTATTTATAAAAATATTTAAACACTTGCCGGGCGGTGGTGGCGCACGCCTTTAATCCTAGCACTCGGGAGGCAGAGGCAGGCGGATCTCTGTGAGTTCGAGGCCAGCCTGGGCTACCAAGTGAGCTCCAGGAAAGGCGCAAAGCTACACAGAGAAACCCTGTTTCGAAAAACCAAAAAAAAAAAAAAAAATTTAAACACTTAATCAGTAATTTCCTTCAGCCTCCAAGTAGGTCTCGCAGGCTCCTCTTGATTCCATCGGGCCTGTCTCAGGTGTGTAGTGATGATGGTGGGCACAGGAGGCAGACAGATGCCAGGGTTTCTCACGTCTATTGCTTGCTGTCCTTTTCTTTGCACCCTGGCTTTCCTTTTTGTATTTTGTTATTACATAAAGTGTATCTTTTGGTGGTTTGGATTTTTCTTTTTTTAAATAAAGACTATTCTGGATGATTTAATTGTATTAAGTCAAACCTGTTTCACAGAATTCTGAGTTCTCTCAAATGCCATGAAAGTGTTTCCTACAATAAATAGAGTTCCTGTGACTTTACTACCCAGGCATTTCTTCATGCAGTCGTTGATGGTAAGGGGTTGGAGTTCCATGTGTTTGCCTTAGAGAGAGAGAGGCCTCGTTTCTTCAAGTGGATGGGCTATCTTAATGCCGCTTGTTCTAACTCGTCGTCACTTTAAAGATGATGCCTTTCAAAGAGAGGGTTTGGTTTTTGTTGAGATGTACGGTTAATCTTACCAAAGCATATCAGTTAAATCTCACCTTAGTATAATCTGCATAATTTTATAGTTCACTTTTGAGGAAAGAAATCCTATGAAAGTAAATCCACAGTAAGGCTATGCATGTATCTGGACACACCATCACCTGTGACATGCATGAGGACATTTTCAACCACATTTCCACTAGTAAAAGGAAAAAAAAAGTCAATTTAGGCCTTAAAGAAAAGCTAAAATGAATCCCATCTGGGTACCCATCAATATGCAATTCCTAGTTACATTAATGTTTAATCCGTTAAATTTTTGGTCAATGAAACTGAACACTAATTTAGGGATTCAGTTAAAAGAGTTTTAATGCTGTCTTTCGAAGGTAAACCCTCCTCTCCCTGTTTTGTAAACTATAACTAGAGGGGCCAGCAAGATGGCTCAGTGGATAAAGACGCCTGCCTGACAACTTTAGTTTCATCCTCTGGAGTCACATGGTAGGAGAGAACAGACTCCCACAAGTTGTCCTCTGACCTCCATGTGTGTACATACATGTACACCTTCAAGTAGTAAAATTTAGATATATAACTAGAGACATGTTTAAAATTAAATGAATCACTGGATTGTGTAACATTGCCAATACTTTTTTGAATGTAATTTTCTAAGGCTAAAAGTAGTACTACTGATGAATAATTAAAAAACAAACCAACACTAGTGGGCTTTAAATATGGTATTCATACTGTGAAAAGATGATGCACAGCATTTTCAGAAACTAAATTATTCTCGAATAGCAAGTATTCAGAGCTGGCCACTGAATGGTTAATGTTAACAACCATGCCTGTGGGCGGGTCTGGGAGGTCCTTCCAGGAAGATTAGCATGGGGGAAAGACCCCCAGCGTGGGTGGCCCTTTCCAGCATCAGCTGTAAAGAGATTGGAAGGAGGGAAGTCTTGCCTGCCTTGCTGGTGAGTATGCCTGTTGCTTTGGCTACTGCTGGTACGGTCCTTCAGCACCATTGGACTTCCAACATGGATTGAAGACTAGCAACTTCCCAGGACTCATCTGGTCCTTCAGCACTATATTGGGACAGCTGAAGCATCAGGCTTTGTAGCCTGAGCAGAAACATATTCTCACCCTCTCTAGCCACTGTGGAAACTACCTAGTCCTTATTGGTTATAAGCCATTCTAGTGTGTTACCACACACATTCACAAGAGGACCTGCCCAATACAGACATGATATAGATTCATTTACCTGTTCTTCCAGAACACAGATCCTGCAAAGAAGGTGTGGTTTGAATGAAATGGTCCCCACAGGCTCATATAATTGAATGTTTGGTTCCTAGTTGGAGGAAGTGTGTCACTGGGGGTAGACTTTGAGGTTTCAAAAGTCCACACTAAGCCTAGTCTGACTCTATGCCTCCAACTTTGGATAAGATGTAAGCTCTCAGCTCTACTGGTCCAGAACCATGCCTGCCTGGCACCATACTTCCTGCCATGATGGTCATAGACTAACTCTCTGAAACTGTAAGCAAGCCCCCAATTAAATACTTTCTTTCATAGGCTGCCTCCTGGTCATGGTGTCTCTTCACAGCCATAGAACAGTAACTAAGACAGATGTTAGCGTTGATGCTGCAAAAGGATGCTGGCTTCAGAATTGCCTCAGGGTTCTCTCTTCTTACAGAATGTCCCAGGCTGTTAACATACTACTCAGTGTTAGCATACTACTGAGTGCCTTTCCAGGAAGTTTTCTGTCTCATTAGACCTGAGTTCTTCAAGAAGAGTCTTCTGTGTCTACTCTAAGTGACAGTATATTTTGCATTTTTGAGGTGAAACCATGCCATCTGGGGTTCATGGTAAATGACTGAATTAAATACAAGTGGGAAATAATCTCATTTGTAAATTAAAGCAGATAGATTAAATGGAAGCATTAGGAATTTATCTCAAAGTGGTGCTTTGTTTTTTTTACTTAAATATGGAAACGAATTTTATTAAACTCTAAATTATCAAGACTTCAAATGGAAGTCATTGGTCTCAAAATGTTGCTCATGAAGCAGGGGTTAGTTGTCATAGCAAGTGCAGCTGGAACATGATACTTTCACTGACGGCTGTTCCTGCAACACTCTTGAGTTTCTAAACCTCTAACTATGTAGATGCAGAAGTAAAATAATGAGCACTCCACCCATCCTGTTTTAGCAAATGAACATTGTAACATACACTTGAGATCCCAACCAGAGAAGAGCAGTTCTCAGGACTTGTATGCTTCCCCAATCCAGGTTTCCTCATCCACTGTCCAGAATATTCACCATGCCATGCCACGCCTAACTGAAAACTGTTGACAGTTAATTGAAAATGGTTTCATAAAAAGGAGTCATAGCATGTGTGTGTTCTTGAATGAGTGATTTAACTTATGGGAGTTTTTTCCTAAGACTTGTTGGTCCTGATCTTTGGTGCCAATTAGAATTTCTATATTTTACATTTATTTTGTGGATATTGCCTGTGTAGTAGTTTGAATGTAACTGGCCCCCATAGGTGCACAGGGCCACTGCACTATTAGGAGGTGTGGCCTTGTTGGAAGAAACGTGTCACTGGGGGTGGGCTTTGAGGTTTCAGATGCTCAAGCCAGGACTCGTGGCTTACTATCTCTTCCTGCTACCTATGGATCCAGATGTAGAACTCTCAGCTGCCTCTCCAAGACCTTATTTTCCTGTATGCCACCATGCTTCCTGCCATGATAATGGACTAAACCTCTAAACCTGTAAGCCAGCCCCAGTTAAATGTTTTCCTTTATAAGAGTTGCCTTGGCCAGGTGGTGGTGGCGCATGCCTTTAATCCCAGCACTCAGAAGGCAGAGGCAGGTGGATCTCTGAGTTCAAAGTCAGCCTGGTCTACAGAGCTAGTTCCAAGACAGCCAAGGCTACACACACACACACACACACACACACACACACAAACTGTCTCAAAAAAAACAAAATAAAATAGACAAGTAAAAAGAGTTTCCTTGGTCATGATGTCTCTTCACAGCAACAGAACTCTAAAACAGCCTGTATGTACAACATACATATGAAAGTCAAAGAACAACTTGCTGGGGATGGTGCTCAGGTGGTCAGGGTTGGCAGCACCCACCTTCACCTGCTGATGACATTCTATGTTCAAACACTATGTTTACCCTATGGCCACGTAAAGATGAATCAACCTCGTTCTTTTATCCAAAGGTGTTACCTGAAGAGCAAGTGTGCTTGGTGTCTTTTGCTAGCTAAATAACTTGGGATTCTTGGAACAACTTTGCAAAATATCAAAGATTATGAATCTGTAATAGGAATTGTTAGGGCTCATTGTTAAATAGGACTATAGTCAATTTCAACCATGTAAAGATGCATGGCGTATTAATATTTGAGGTTAGAAGGCAAGCAATGTCCATGTTTATTAATACCACAGTTGTCACATTAATCTGATGTTATTCTCATTTGGGAAACTCCTGAAAAAGAATTTGACAAGAACTGGAAGACCTGCCCGAGATATATGAAGAACTGAACATTGAAAATCATATTTGGCTAAGAAGGTCCAGTTTAGTTAAGCCAAAATTTAATCCTTATTGTTTTGAAGTGTTGTTGATTAATCAGACATGCTGACATTAGCTATTCTTCTAATCAACAACTGCATGTGTGCATTGTGCTGCGCTTCGTTTTTTGATCCCATGATCATTTTGAAGGTGCTGGTCCCTGACATGCACTTGAAACTTCCTATATATGATCCTGATCTTCACTATGATACTAGAAGCAAGAGTGAGCATGTGAAGAAAAGACCGCTTAGTCCCCTCCCAGCATAACCCACTTACAATCCCACTGCATCCGGTCATAACTGCAGAACTGGTCCCCTCCCGGCATAACCCAC
>CABHPR010148374.1:16141-30646 GCA_902168415.1 Peromyscus melanophrys | reverse complement strand
AGAGAGAGAGAGAGAGAGAGAGAGAGAGAGAGAGAGAGAGAGAGAGAGAGAGAGAGAGAGAGAGGCTTGCCATTTTCCCATGGATCTACGGCTCTCGGGTCTTTGCCATGGCCGTGCCCATGTCAACAACACACATTCACTCAGGACTCCCCACACTCTGGGCTTCCTCCACTCCCCCACATTTGATATTTCTTCCTTCCAACCATTCTTGAGATGTGCTGAGGTCTCTCAAAGAGGGTTGAATTTGCATTTCTTTGATGACTAAGGCAACCGATGTCCTTTCCCAGCAGTTGTTATATAATAATGTCTTTTGTGGTGTGCCTGGTTGCTTGTTTCAGTTTGATTATTTGCTGTTCCTTGTATTGATTTGTCCCCGTTAGAACTTTCAGACTTTACTCTTTATCCTTGAGATTCTGGATTACGGAATTGTCTTTAACCTAGGGTGGGAGGGTAGGCTTGAAAATTCGAGTTCTGGAAATTTCCCAGTTTCTCTTTCTTGAAATATTTTTCAGTCATCTCTTACATTTCCCTTTTGTGTGACTCTTAGATATATGTCGGATCCTTTCAGTATGCTGCCCTTTTTTTTCCTCGTAGGTATACGTGTTTGTACATGTGTTCTCCTGCATGTGGAGGCCCAGGGCTGACCTTGAGAGTCTTCCTCCATCCCTCTCTGCCTTATTCACTGAGGCAGGGTCTCTCAAATGAACCCAGAGTTCATCAGTATTGCTAATGTGAATAGCCAGCTCACTCTGAGGATCCCTGTCTCTACCTTCAAACACAGGCATTACAAGTGGCCCTCCACAGCCACCCAGCATCTACAGGTTCTGGGACTCCAGACTCCCATCCTCACACTTGTGTGGGAAACACTTTGAATACTGAGCAGTCTCCCCATCCCACGTAGGTCCTCCCAGCCTCGTCGCTGCTTTTCTGTACTTTTTAACTCCTTGCCTCTGTCTGGTGCTCTCTGAGTAATTGCCTTCCTACTATTTATCTAGCATTTGTCCAGCTGAGCTATCACCCAGTCCTTATTTATGTTTAATTTTCCTTTTTGAGATGAGCTATTGATATGTTGCCCAAGCTGATTTCAAACTCCTAGATTTAAGGGATGCCCCCCCACACACACACACAATCTTCCCTAGAGCTGCATTACAGTTGTGTGCCTACATGTCTGACTTATTGCATCATCTTAACCAAAGTCCAATTGATGCATTTTAAATTTTGTGTCCTTCCAAATGAGAGGAAACATTACTGAATTTCTATGAACCCAAGTTCATCCATCTGAAAAAAAAAAGTTTCTTAAAGCCTTTTAATTCTAAATATATTTACCCTATAACCTATGACTGTATCCATGTTCACTTGGCTAATTTGGAGGGTAGGAGACTTTGAACCTCTACTTTCTGGCTCACTTGGCAGAGCGTCAAGATATCTAATCCTTGGCATGCCATATACACCCATTCTAGAAAGCTGTGGAAATCTCTCTAATCTTCACGGAGGGCAAAGCTGGCTCATGTGCCATAGTCTGAAATTCCATACATAAAACCAGATAAGATTCTGAGAGTACAACTTCTCTGATATGGACGTTGAATCTTACACAAAGAGCAAAGGGTAGAAATTGAGAAAGAAGTGTTTAGCATGGTCGAGATGACCTCAGAGAGCAATAATTAGATAAACCTGTGCCTGCCCTACACCCAGAAGAGGTGACCATCATAGGGTGCTTTCTTGCAGCATAAAAACAATGACCATAGGATCAAGTAAGAAGAGCTTGGCTAGTTTTAAAAAAAAGTTGCTTTTTACTTAATAGTTAAACCAAGTAATAAATAATTGTTAAAATCCACAAAACGTGAAGCTTTTAGGAAAGTGATGAGGTGTTTTTTTTTTTTTTTCTAGCTGATTAAAGAAATCAGGCTTCTGCTATGACATGCTAAAAGCCAGTGGGGAGAGTTGCTTAAGACACCAGCCACGAACAATAGGGAGGGTATGGGTCCCGTATGTCCCCTGAAGCAAACCAGCTGTGTGACTTGAGGAGCCAATTTACCTCCTCTTTGCATCTCATCTTTTTATTCTCCTCTGAAAAATGAAAAAAGTTCCAAAGAGGGAAGAACAAACACACACAAAACCCTTGAATCGTGAGAGCTGGATGTTTTTCTTCTTTGAATTCTAGCCTTTGTGTTTGAATACAAAAGATCCCAATTGATTGAATTGGTTCAATTTCAAACTCCCAATAAAAACACACCTGTTGTTATAATCTGATTTAAGTTTTAAGGATTGTCAGGAGTGGCTGAGTAGGAATTTAAAGGAACAGCTCAAGGTTTGGGCTCTTGCATGAGCCAGAAGCCCTCTGAGCACCAAACCCTTGGCCCTCAGCTGGGACCTATGCTGGTACAACTGGTAATCAGGGTTGGTTTATAAAGAAATGTCTGGTGGGCTCCTTTTGTCTAGGGCTAGGACTCCACCTGGCTCTGGGCACTGAGTGGATTTTATAAATCTGGATAATCCTGTGCTGAAAACATTCCTGCTTCTCTTGAGAGGCAGCCAATCATTTCCCACAGCAGAGGAGCACAGGTGGCTGGCTACCTGACTCCCAGGTGTTTTGTGCAAACCAGTTGGTTTTATTTCCTTAGTTGGTATCAGCTGCTAATTTTCCTTCCTTCCATCTCTCCCTTCCTCCCTCCCTCCCTTCCTTTCTTTTTTAATCTTGGGCCAAATGACAGCAGAGTGTGAGGACCTTGGGCTTGATAAAGACTCCGTTGAGGCATAGTGACTTGGATCAACAGAGCCCCTGCTCTGTGACCCAGCTCTGAGGAATGGGGAAAATGACAGAGGACACCTCCCTTCTGCTAGCTGCCTACACACAACAAGTGTGCGCGCGCGCGCGCACACACACACACACACACACACACACACATCACTTCAGCTTCCACCTTCCCTCTGAAGGAAACAGGGCCAGGTTCAAAGCCAGGAACTGACAAGAAGATGATTTAAACTCCAGCAGAGGAGGGGGCTGCTTTGAGGGGCTCACCACCATAGGCTTGAATCCTGGGAATAAATCTTTTGATTGAGTAGGCTTTCCATATGTGCAAGGGCCCACCATATAACAGAGGCTCAAGGAAATGTATTGAATGGATTGGATGAGTTAAATGTCTGCACCTAAACAAGGTGGTTGTTGTTAGCTCTGTCTTTTTTTTTTTTTTTTTTTTGGTTTTTCGAGACAGGGTTTCTCTGTGTAGCTTTGCACCTTTCCTGGAGCTCACTTGGTAGCCCAGGCTGGCCTCGAACTCACAGAGATCCGCCTGGCTCTGCCTCCCAAGTGCTGGGATTAAAGGCGTGAGCCACCAACGCCCGTTAGCTCTGTCTTTTTCTCTCTCTTTACCCAGGCTAGCGGTCCTGAGGCTTGCTGGCCTTCACCTCCAGAGAATGCCTGGACCAGCTGAGTGCCAAATGAGGAACATGTTGCCTGGAATAATCTGGTTCTTCACTAACTTCATAGTGCTCCCTAGTCCCCTACCCACCTTTGTTCTATTTTTCTTCCTTTTAAAATTATCAGATCCTAACAAACAGGTAGGGCTTTGAAAGGTCGAGGCTGACAAAGCTGCATTGACCCAGCCCCAGGCTTCCACTCAGCCCAGTGAAAAAGGTCTGCTACAAGGCCAGCCCGGCTCCTCAGGCCTGTAAAGGGACTGGGGCCAGAGCCTCCCAGCAGGCATTGGCCTAGTCTCTGTGCGGTTGCTGTTTCCTTCAAGAGTGTTACGTTAGAAGGGGATCCAAAGCAACCAGAAGAGGAAGACAGAAGCATTTGAAGTCGTGAGTTCTTCCACCCATCCCTCTGTCTAGAAATCTCTGTTCCTTTAATAGGACTTAAATTATTCATGGAAATCTGTCTACAGAAAAGCTGTGGTCAGAAGCTAAAACTTTGTCCGTGTACATATAACTTACTGTTCATTTATCTATGCAGTACTGACCGGCGAAGACTAGCAGGAGGCATCTGCACACTGTCTGTACTTCCTGTGTGCTGGGCCCCCCTCCCCGGGCTGAGCCCTTCGCCTACTGTCCCATTCATCCACATTGCATTCTCTGAGGTAGACACTCCTGTCACCTCCACTTAGAAGTGAAGAAAATGGGACTGAGGGAGAAGTACCTTGTCCAACAATCAAAAAGGGTCAGGGGTAGGAGACAGTTCACAGTCAAGCCTTGCTTGTCTCTCCAACCGGCACTGGCGTGCACACCGTGGCCAGCCTGGCTGTTTCTGGGACAGAGGGAAGTTCCTCTGCCTCAAAAGGCAGAGCTACACTTCAGGTTCCAAGTTTGGATTCTACTGTTAGACTTCTTTTTGACCCCAAGCTTTGCCCGGTCCATCAAGTGACATAGCAAACTGCAGCTGTCATTTCCTTGATGTGACAGACTATATTAGGCATGTTGCTGAGTGGATTGTTTGCATTCTGTCCTTCCAGCTAAGGAGAGGGGCCACTGGGTTTAGCCTTTGTTTGTATCAGTAGAAATCATCTAAATCTGTCATAGGTTGTCAGTAATTCCTTGTTGATCAGCATGAATATGCTCCTCTTGTGGCGTATATGTCATTTGGGAAAGGGCGTTAGCTCAATAATTGTTTTTATCTGGAAAGTTTCAGCAAGAAAGCCAAAGAACAACCAGAGAGAATGGAGTGTTCCTTTCCTTAGTGAACTAATCTTGTACTGCCCCAAAGTGAGCCTCAGTCCAGAGTGATGAGCAGGTCAGCCAAGGGACGAGAGTTCCATAACTCTTTTTAATTGTCCAATTAGGTATGTCTGTCCATAAATGAGAGAAGACAGAGAAGCCCTACGTTCATCAGATTTGCAATTAACTTTAAGATGATCTTGTTAACTCTGGAATAAAGTCAAGTGAAGAGAAACACCCTTATAGGCCAAGCACACACATCGTTAGCAGTTGAAATGGCTGCAATGCCATGTGAAATTGGCTTTTTTTTTTGTATATTTATTTTTTATTTTTTATTAATTAATTAATTTCTTTCACTCCAGTCACAGTTCCCCTCCCTCCTCTCCTCCAAGTCTCCTTCACCCATTCCACCCTACCCCCTCATCCCCCCAAGCCCCCATCCACTCCCCCTCCTTTCTCTTCAGAAAAGGGCAGGCCTCCCATATCAGCCAGCCGTAGCCTATCAAGTTGCAGTAAGACTAGGTATCTCCTCTCCTATTAAGGCTGGATGAGGCAACCCAGAAGGAGGAAAAGGTCCCAAAAGCAGGGAACAGAGTCAGAGACAGCCCCTGTTCCCACTGTTAGGAATCCCACAAGAGGACCAAGCTACACAATTGTAACATGCGTAGAGGGCCTAGGTCAGTCTCATGCAAGCTCTCAAGTGGGCAGTTCAGTCTCTGTGAGCCCCTATTAGCCCAGGTTAGTTGATTTTGTGGGTTTTCTTGTGGTGTTCTTGGCCTTTCTGGCTCCCACAATCCTTCCTCCCCCTCTTCCACAGGATTCCCTGAAGTCTACCTAATGTTTGGCTGTGGGTCTCTGCATCTGTTTCCATCAGTTGCTGGATAAACCCTCTCTGATGACAATTGGAGTAGTCACCAATCCACGAGTATAGCCCTCCAGGCAGTGTCAGGAGTGAGCTTCCTCAGATGGTATGGGTCTGCAGCTGGACCAGTCATTGGTTGGCCATCCATTCCCACAATTTCTGTGCCACCTTTACCCTAGCACATCTTTTAGGCAGGACAAGTTGTAGGAAAGGTTATGCGACTGAGTTGGGGTCCCAGTCCCTCTACTGGAAGTCTTGCCTGGTTACAGGAGATGGCTGGTTCAGGCTCCATATCTCCCATTGCTAGGAGTCTTAGCTAGGGTCACCTTCACAGATTCCTGGGAGTTTCCATTGTGCTCGGTTTCTAGCTCATCCCAGAGATGCTCCTGATTCCAGTTGTCTTTCCCAGGACTCTCTTTCATGGAAACAGGAGGGATCAGCTCGGGGAGGATGATAGGAGAGAGTACTGACTTTTTCAAATGACTTGTCTGATTCACTGAGTTAGAGCTCAGGCTTCTTCGCCCTCCTTGCTTTCAGGATATTTATGAATGTGAACCAAAGCTGATTCATCCTCAGATGTTTCATTCAAGATAATGAGGCAATAATACAAGTTACAACTGTGTCAAAGGTCACAGAAAAATAGCAACACAAAAATGTAATTAGTAGAGCAGTTCCCAAATTAAATAACAAAAGGATTATGGTTTCTGAGAACAAGGCCAGTTTCTAATACCTGCTCTCTAATGATGTTCTGCATAGACGGAGAGCCACTGTCTCTGTCAGTACCCCCACACATCCACGCATGCTTTAATACCTGATGCCAAGAATTGAGGCTCATCCCTTCACTGAGCTCTCCCATACTAGGCAGTGGGAACCTGGGAGACTGTCTCTATTTCAGGACACTCATGGCCTTCTAGGGACAGAGGCACTTTGGAAGATGATCAGTAACTGTGCAAGTGCTATAATGGAGGTGTTTAGAGACTTCTCCTTGGGGTGGTCAGTGGATGATTCTCAAGACATCTGGTGAGCTGAACTATGAAGGTCAAGTGTTGATCACCTGGAGAGAATAATATCTGGTACTGACCTTCAGCATGATAAAGAGCTGTGTTTTGAGAACAGCAGAAGTATAAAAACAGTTGCTTTTGTATTTGGACAGCACTGAGTCCTGAGTCTACTGCACACCAGTTATATATTCTGGACATTATTGCCATCTCTGAGCCTTTGTTTTCATATTTATAAAAATATTATGAATATTTTGTATAGCTTTCTATGAGTGCCACAAGACACCGTAAGTAAAGATATATAACAATTAAGACGAAGAGTTAGCAAATAAAAATACAAGATAGCTATTTAAATTTTATTTTTAGGAAACAGTCTTTAAACATAAGAGTGCCCCAAATATCACATGGCAGATATACCAAATACTTATTTATCTGAAATTAAAATTTAACTGGTATCCTGTAGTACTTGTCCAAATAATAAATAAGTGAACCATGTTTTAAGTTGGTATGATGAGTATTTTCAGACTAGGGGATACTGACTTGAAATAAATAAGAGTTTTGAATAAAATAACAGACTTTGCATAGCATGTATATAAGAGGGACTTATGGGAGCAGTAGGCAAAGGTTATCTATTAGTGGTAGAGTTCCATAGTTCCTCCAAGCATAAGGAACATATTAAAAAGAGTTTTCTTCAAGTTGGTTGGTAGCACCCCCACCAACAAAACGTGCCACATTTGTAGGAACCATGGGTCATGGCAGTGGGATCTGAAGTGTGACATCAACTTAGACGTTTTTATCAGACTAGAAGAATACAGTTGCTGGCTAAGAGCACAGCCAGGTCTCAATTTCTTAGCTGATGATAGATGCTGCAGGTTAAATCAGCTAAAAGTCCCACACTCTTAGTCTGTGCCTTAAACTATGGAGAGAAGTTCAGAGAAGGGTAAGTCCTCTCCTCACAAAGGCTTATAAAGCTGTTTTTTTTTTTAATCTAGAGAAGAAGCACTGACATGTATTTTTTTTTACATTGCATCACTTCCTGAATCATGTTCCATGAAAGCAGACTGGTTACATCACAGCATCCTCAGTACCTGGCAAACAGGAAGGTCCACTTACCATTTGAAAATGAATGAATTGGAATGGGCTGGGCTCACCATGAAAGGTCTGATGAAATTCCTTAGTCTGAAATGGGCCCGAAATGGGCCCGAAATGGGCCCAGGTGTGGTGGCTGAACAGGAAATCATGGTCCTCTTCCTCATCGGCAACACCGCTGCCATTCACTGTGAACCGGCCCAGAGCACAGTGCTTTATGGTAATTCTATGCAAGCTTCCTAGTAACCCTTAAAAGTGAAGGTTTAACCAGCCTCAAAGCCCATTTTCATTCTGTAAGTCAGCTTAAGTATCATCTCTGGGAGACTTTCTGCAGCCAGCTACCAAGAAGCATTCCTTCCTGTTGCTGCTCTGTCTCAGCCCAAGTCCTTTCATAGAACTGAAAGAATTGGATTTCTGAAAGCTCGAAGTGAGTTTATTAAATATTTCTGGTCCATCTGACTACAGACCAGGGCTGCAGGAGCTGTTGGTCTTGTTACTACTGTGTTTCCAACACCCATCAGCCAGCTCATTGCCTGGCACTTAGTAGGGACCCAATTAGTATCTGTCAACTATGCGCTTTATTTTCAGGCTTGCATGCACAGAATCACTGCAGTTTAAAAAAGTAAAGCAACAATCACACACACATATACACACACACAAACACAACACATATGCACACAAACACACATACACATACAAACACACATACATACCACACACACAAACACATATATACATACAAACACACACATATACACCACATACACACACAAACACACCACACACAAACACACACATACACACACCATACACATACACAACACACAGGACATGTCAAAAACACATCCATGAAGGCCTCACTCCACAGTCTCCAGATCCAAATATCTGGAGTACATCTGTGAAACCCACATATCTTTGTTTCTTTTTCTCTTCTTTTCAAATTCTGTGTTTGAGTGTGACACACTGCTGAAGGTGAAAATGTCAGTGAGTACATTTCCCTATAGGGAAACCTTTGTGAACTCTGAAGGATACTGTCATGGCTTGCATCTAAAATGGCCCAAAGTGGTATGTGCTGAAGGCTCGCTTGCTGCTCAGCTGGTGGCACTCTTGGGAGGTGTTTGGTTCATGAGGGCTCTGACCTCATCAAGGTATTAATCCACTGATGAATTCATAGCTGAGCGGCTTTCAGGAAGTGGATCTGACCACAGAGGCGTGTCTGCGGAGGGGACTTCTTGTCCCGGCTGGCCGCTGTGAGAGGAGCAGTCTCTTTGGTCATGTGCTTCTGCCGCCATCATGGTCTGCCTCACCACAAGCCCATTATGATGATGCTCACCCACTGTGGGATGACACCTCTGGAATGGCGGCCAGCTAAAGCAAATTGCTTCCTGCTACAAATTGATTTGCTCAGGTATTTTGTAACAATGACAGAAGAGATCAACAGAGACATTTTTCCCTCCATTCAATCCTCCAACTAAAGCTTTCTAGGAGTTGCTCTATGAAACACCTTGACCACATCCTTTACCTCGATAGATATGCATCTCACCATTTTGAAAATAACACACCACCATACAGTTGAATTTAAGTTTATTTCTATTTTAAACATATGCCATGAAGAGTGGCCTCCTTCAAAGTAAGAGGTAGGAATTATAACAACACTGAGATACCACCTCTCTGCCAGAGGGCAAAGTGCAAAAGCCTAACCACATGTTTTATTGGCCAGCTTAGAGAAAAACAGCTTCTGTGGCACACTGCTGATGGAAATGCGAAATAACCCGGGAAGGGAATTTACTGATTACTGGCAATATTGTGTCTGTGTCTGCATACACTCTCTGTCCCAGCATTCGCACTTTTAGAAATTTACCCCAAAAGCACAGTGTCAAAAATACAAAACACCGGTACCTTGACAGCAGAGCAATGTGCTGCACTCAAGATTTTTAATTGCAGCGTCATTTGTAATAGAAAAAGTAAGAATGTCTGTCAGTATGGAACTGGTTGAATAAATATGCCACACACCTGTGATGGTCTGTGTCCATTGAGAAATAAGGAAGGCCCTCTGTGCTCTGGTGTGAAGCAGGTGCTACAATATTAAACAACAACAACAACAATGTCAAGCAGTGTTTATAAAAATGCCACTACCTATATAAAAAATGACGGGAAACAGGAGCAGATTTAAAGCACTTTTGGTGTTTTGAAATAATGGAAGAACAAAAACCACAGCAGTGACCAGCATAGCATGATAACATCGAGAGCGCAGGAGCGGCATGCGTACCTTGGCGGTAACCAACGGCTCAGTAATTGAACTTAAGACCCGCTCAACAAGAGGGAAGTCGTGCCTGGTACTGGAAACCTAGCCAACTAGTCAGGGTCCATGAAGTCAGGGTTCTTGGAGGAGAACCTGCAACTGACACTTGACTACACCAGCACAATTCATAACTACGTTCTGCATATTTGTCCTTCGACCCACAGCTAAGTATATTTGTTACCCCTCATCAAAGAAACTTCTCTTTGCAACAGATACAAACCATCACGGAACTACAGCTGACCAAAATGCAGGGTTGTGGGGCACAGTCCTGACTGATACATCTACAAAACAGCTCTTGTGCCTGAGGCCCAGAGATCATTACAGAAGAGGGTGCAGAAAGAAGAGTGTTAGAGCCAGAGGAACAGGGGGTTTGCTGTGAGGTTGTGTCTCCTTAAAGATGTCAGAAGCTACACCCATGAAGTCTCACCAACATGGATGCCAAAACCATGAACTGAATAAGTATAACACCAAAAGACATGCTGACATGGATGGGGCCGAGGTAATGAGGCCTCAACCCCTAATCAAACACCACAGGCAGCTAAGGATCTGACAGTGGGAGAAAGAGTCTTCTCCAGGGAGGAGCGCACCAACTAGTTATCCAATCAAATGGTCAGCCCTGAAAACATAGATGAGTAATGTTACACAGACCAAGGGGGTGTAGTTATGCATTTAGGAACACACATGTATATGTCTATCTATGTATATAACAACAATTAGAGAAAAAGAAATCAATAATCTGAAATTCAGAGGGACGAAAGGGAAAGGGTAAGGATGTTATGATCTCCAAAAAATGAAAAAATTACTTTAAAAAGTCCTTCTGAACCTGAACAACTGAGAGAACATATTTATAAATATTTACTTTTATCTATAAACACAGTGCCTGAGTGGTTACTTATATAAAGAATTCTCAAAGTGTGGAGGCTGGAGAGATAACTCCAGAGTGCATACCTCTCCCACAGAGGACCCACATTCGGTTCCCAACACCGTAGTTGGAAGGTTTCTCTGGTCCCACCCGGCCCACAGTCCCACAGCCACTTATAAATAATTACTCAGAGGCTTATATTGATTACCAATTGCATGGCATATGGCAGGCTTCTTGCTAGCTAGCTCTTATAACTCAGCCCATTTCTATTAATCTATTTTTTTGCCACGTGTTCCGTGGCTTACCTGTCTGCTGGCATGTTGTTCCTTGGGCGGCAGGCTGGTGTCTCTCTGCCTCTCCTTTCTCTTCCTGTCTATCTGCTTGGATTTCCGCCTGTCTCTAAGCTGCCTTGCCATAGGCCAATTCAGCTTTATTTATCAACCAATCAGAGCAACACATATTCACAGCATACAGAAAGATATTCCCCAGCACAACACCCACATTGGAGGTTCACACATGGTGGATGGTTAAAGATCCATTCCAGGTTTTATACTGCTGTAACTGTTTCCTGCCTTTCCACTGTTTTTGTGAGGTGTTCTTTGGGATTGGAGGGTACTGGGGTTTGAACCTAGAACCTTTTGCAACCCAGGCAAGTGCTTTACCACCAAGCTATCCCTTTTAAAACCATTTTGAGACAAAACCCCAACAAGTGACTCAGACTAGTCATGAGTTCACCCTACAGCTCAAGCAGGCCTTGAACATTCATTCCCCTGCTGTGGCCTCCAGTGTAGCTGGAATTACAGGCTTATGCCAACTCACAGTATTATAATAGGAGAGGCTGGGAGGGTGACCCATGTGCCCTGGTTTCTGCCCTCAGGGACCTGGGCCTTAGACTCAACGGAAATGTTTCTTGTAGGTACTCAGAAACTTTTCCTACTTTCTAATTTGCTTCTGCTAGATAACACTGACTGCCACTCTTCATTGGGTTGATCAAGGTACAAGGGTAACATTGTAAAGTTCCTGAAATTGATCACAGTAAAATAATAATCAGATGGCCTTAACCTCGTATGAGAATTCCTTAGAACACCTGGCTAAAAGCATTTCTGATGAAATTGGTGAAGAAATTATGGGCGGGCACCAGGCATGCTGATCGTCCAATAGGAAGGGGCTACCACTAGTTAGGAGGCACCTGCTTGGAGATCAGGAGGCAGAGAATTAATACAGATATTTCTGAATTTGCAAAGAGAATTTGTGTTGTCTCTATAATCGCCCCATGTTAACATAAAAGTCCAAAAGTTAAATGACCACAGCATTTAAGAGCCTGTGGGATTAGGACCTCATTCACTCAACTCTTAAGCTAATTCCCCACATTGGTCCTATTTTTTTGTGGGGCACCAAGGATACAGAGATGAAACTATTATTCAGTTACTTGGTATGTTTTCTTTCAGAGAGGATGAATGGCGGGGACCAAAATAACTCAAATCAGTGGCTTCAAACTCATCTACCTGTAGGGTCTGGGAGCATAAAGGCCAATTTCTGTGGCAAGCTAGACCCTGAACACCAAATAGGGCCAGTTCCTTCTCAGTTCCTCACTGTGTCTGTCCATAGCAGGAATTGGGACTCAAGGCTTTTCAAGTCATTCACTTTGTGTAGGTGTGCACACGTTCATGCATGTGTGTATGTATGTATGTGGGTGTGCATATGCATGTGTGCACATGCAAATGGAGGCCAGTGTTTGATGGTGGGTGTCTTCCTTAGTAACTGTCAACTATGTGTGTGATTGAAACAGGTTCTCACTATGTTTCCCAGGCTGATCTCCAATTCCTGACAATCCTCCTGCCTCAGCCTCCTGACTAATCAGATTATAGCATGGATCACAATACCCAGAAGTATTTTGTAGGCTTATATTACCATATATTGTATGGCTCCATTTATATGAAAGCTCAGAGTAGACAAGTCCATACACAAAGATCCAGGGAGTTGAGTAGTTGCTAGGATCTCTCAAGCATGGGGTAAGAAATGTTTAAGGTTTCTTTTTGGGGTAGAAAATATTTAAAAATTTTATGATGGTTCTATGACTCTGGGAGCACACTAAAGGCACTGAACTGTGTACTTTAGAAAATGAACTTTATAGTAGAAGAATAAAAGTCGGTAACGCTGTCACAAAGACAATTAGCATGGTAATTTCACAATAATTTTTTATCAGTTTTCCAGGTAGTGTATTTCTCAAAATTATCCCACTTAATCAGAAACTTAATAATTAGCAATAATCAATATTAAACTGGGTGTGGTGTGCCTGTAACTCCCACCTTGGGAGAGCTTGAGGCCAGACTGGACTACATAGAGACCCTGCTTAGAAAACGTTGACTAATCAATGACAACATTGATTATCGTGCACAAAGGAGGATGTGAGAGAGAAAAGATTGGAATAAAAAATGGGCTGCAAATGAAACAAAACAAAATGTAAAAGCTCTCTGTGAGGGTGGTTAGGAGGGTTGTCAAAAAAAGTCCCTGTCCCGGCTGTGGTCTGATACAGGAGATTCTGTATCAGGACTTCTTTATCTGGTGTGCAAATGGTTCACTATCCAAGAGCACACAGCTAACAGGTGACTGAGGGCTGGAATTAGCCTGTTCTCTCCCCTAAAGCCATGCCTCCTGGGGCAAGGTGCATCTACCCACAGAGGACACAATTTTCTAATCTGTAAAAAGTGCTGTGTCACTGTTCAACAACCATTGATACGGGAAAATAATGATAACGAGGCAAAGGACAGTGGTGACAGTTACCAAAGGAGGAGGTTGTCACCAGAGGTGGAGCAGTTAGAGAAGTCTGCCTAAGAAATGCGTGGGACTTAGGCCATGAAGACTGAGACCAGTTTGAATGTATAATGCAACACAGAGCAGGCTCAGGTTGACATCTGAAAGGTTGGGAGAAGGGGATGCAAGGCAAGGTGAGGAGTGAATGGCAGATGGAAGCACGGACGTGTGGCCCAATTCATTCACTTAGCAAATATTCAATGAGCCAGACCTTGAGACGAACACCTCCATAAGATATAGCTCTTCCACACAAAGACCAAAAGCCTCCTGAGATAGGATGAGTCACAACTGTGCCACAGCGAGGCAAGCATGAGTGGTACACAGTTGGAGGTTCTTTGGGGGCTGGGGGCAGGGCAGAGTTCACAAAGGGAGCACTTTCACCCTCCAGATGGTCTAGAGCGGACCCTGGCTGGTGAGTGTAAGAGGAAAGAAAGAAATGTGACTGAGCACTTGCCTTTGCAAGTAAGGCTGATGGGCACAGCCTCTGCTTGGACATCGTAGGGAGGCAGAGCCTGCAAATAGGCTCTCTGGACCAGATTCGCTTTATGACTATCTAATGGTCTCAGTCAAACTAGACATGAAAAGACTGGATAAATAGCACATATCCCATGTTTGATTTGGGCTTTAATTTTGTAAGCTTAAAGTATGACGTCAGAGACTTTCTCCTTATTATTCCCGAAGAAGAAAAGGAGGGTGTGTTAATACACTTTCTGTTGCTGTGATGAGGACCAAAAACAAGTTAGAGAGGAAGAAGTTTATTTTTATGAAGGGAAGTCAGGACAAGAAGGAGGAGGCAGAAATTGAAGTAGGAGGGGTGCTGCTTACTGGCTTGCTCCCCGTGGCTTGCTGAGACTGCTTTCTTTTTCTTTTTTCCTTTCTTCTTTCTTTCTTTCTTTCTTTCTTTCTTTCTTTCTTTCTTTCTTTCTTT
>CABHPR010148374.1:0-16041 GCA_902168415.1 Peromyscus melanophrys | reverse complement strand
TTTCTTTCTTTCTTTCTTTCTTTCTTTCTTTCTTTCTTTCTTTTTTTACTTTTATTGATTCTTTGTGGATTTCACATCATGCATTCCAATCCACTTATCTCCCTGTCCCCTCTATCTGCCCTCTGCCCTTGCAACCTCCCCCCACCCCAAACAAAACCAAATTTAAAAGAAAGTAAAAACAAACAAATCAAAAAAAGAAGAAGAAGAATCTTGTTGTGGAAGCTGTAGTGTGGCCGCTTGAGACACACAGTTTACTCCTTAGTCTGCTCATCTTTACTTACGTGTGTTCATTGCCATGATTCATTGGGCTGCCTCGAGGCCTCTGGTTTCTGCCACGCCACCGATAATGGGCCCTCCCTGGGCTCCTCTTGGATATCCTGTTGCTGTCCTGTGTCATGGAGATCCTGCTGTTTTGGATCTGTAGGTTCATCCTCTTCACATGCTCCAACAGATTTGGTGGAGCCAACTCATAGCCCTGGTTCTGGGCCTGGGTGGTAGCTGGGCTGGTCAGGTCGCTAGCTTTCCCTCATTGTCACTACCTGGATGAGCTCTCCAGCACAGCCCAGGCTAGCTCACCCACTGCAGCCTACAGCAAGTAGCTGGTCCAGTTCTGCTGCTCTCAGGCCCTCAGATCTGGGTCTCTCTCACTCATATAGCCAGGACCAGCTCTGCTGTTTTGCCCAGGCAAGAAGCAGGGCCCCCTCTCTCAGTTGCTTTCTTATACAACCCAGGATGACCTGTCCAGGGAAACAACACCAAAGATGGTCTGGGTCCTTCTACCTCAGTTGTTAATCAAGAAAATGTGCCCACAGGCAATCTGATGGAGGCATTATCTCAATTGATGTCCCTTTTCCCCAAATAATACTAGGTTGTATCAGGTTGAGAAAAATCCAATTAGGACAAGGGCATAACTGATTTCACACATGAGCTAAAAGCGAATTAAAGTAATGTTTTTAAGGTTCAGTTATTAGTGAGCAGGAGGCAGTATGGAACTCCCATATAGTTGAACTTGAGTGTCTTTCTCTGTCTTCATCCATGAATATAAAACACCAAGTACATTGTCAACCTGAAACTACAGGGAGTTTTTCTGAAAAGGATGCTTTGTTTCTTAGTCATGTTCTCCTGCTGTAGCCCCGGCTGCCCTGGTGTACTCTATGGAACTCAGTCTGTCTTTGAACTTGTGGTAGTCCTGTGATCCCCATTGCCCACGTGCTGGGATTGTAGGCATGTACCTCCATGTCCAACTGAAAAGATGCTTAAGAACATGGATGTGTTGGATAGTTTTAAGTCAGCTTGACACAAGCTAGAGTCATCTGAAAGAAGGGAACTTTAATGGAGAAAATGTCTCCATAAGATTTGGCTGTAAGACATTTTCTTAATTAGTGATTGATGGGGGAGGGCCCAGCCCATTGTGGGTGGGGTCATCTCTGGGCTGGTGGTCCCGGGTTCTAAAGAAAGCAGGCTGACTAAGCCATGGGGAGCAAGCCAGTAAGCAGTACTTCTCCATGGCCTCTGCTTCTGTCTGTAGCACGAATCTTAGAAGGTCTTATTAATAAAAATAAACCTGGAGCTGGGTATTGGGGTGAATGCTGGAAGATCAGAGAAGCAGAACAAGCCACAGCTTCCTCACCTCGCCAATTCCTCAGCTGATTCTGTTTCCTCAGACTGGAGGGCTCTTAGCTGAACTGTGCTGCTCAAAAGCCTAAAAGCTGAACCAGCTCTAGTTCCTGGTTTTCACGCCTTATATATTTTTCTGCTTTCTGCCATCACTTCCTGGGATTAAAGGTGTGAGTCACCATGCCTGGCTGTTTCCAGTGTGGCTTTGAACTCACAGAGATCCAGATGGATCTCTGCCTTTGGAATGCTAGGATTAAAGGTGTGTGTGCCACCATTTTCTGGTCTCTATATCTAGTGGCTGTTCTGTTCTCTGACCCCAGATAAGTTTATTAGGGTGCACAATATTTTGGGGAACACAATATCATCACACCTGCCTTCAGGTTCCTGCCTTGTTTGAGTTCCTGTCCTGATTTCTTCTGATGATGAACAGTGATAGAGAAATGTAAGTCAATAAACTCTTTCCTCCGCAACTTGCTTTTTGGTCATGGTGTTTCATCACAGCAATAGAAACCCTAAGATAATGGGGTAACATAAAATTAAAGGCTTCAAGATTCAAATCAGCTGTGTGCATATAGGACAAAACTCAAAATCATGACTCCTATCTACTAAGGTAAGAACTGATCAGCTAAGAAATATGAGAGTCCATTTGAGAAACAGTCTTCTCTGCCTGGGTCTCTAAGTGGTAAAGTGCTTGCCTAGCATGCACATGGACCTGGGTTTAGTCCCAAGCCCTGAAAACTAAACAAAGAACCAAGATGTCAGCCACCACCTCTGGATTGTATCTTTCAACCCAGCTGGAAGCACCAGCCCTGTGCTACTATAAGCAACATCATGCATTATTTAGTGTGATAATATCGTACAGGGTAGAGAAGGCCACTAGTCAGAATGAACGTTTTGACATTGTTGAGAACTTTGTAAAATGCTGGAGACTCTAGTATTACTTGATTCTTTTGACATGGAAAATGGAAGAGGCTGAGATGAAAACCTTGGAATTGCTAGGACCGTGTGAGGATCACCAGACAGAATGGAGCAGCTAGTGCCCTTGTGCCCTGCAAACCCCTGAACCAGCAAAACCAGACCATCTCCTCTGGTAATCTCAGACTTGAGTAAAGATGGGCTGTTTTAACCCAGTTTCTCTTTTGTAAGACTCGTCTCTGAGTTTTTTGTTTCCTGTTTTCTTATTAGAGTAAAACATGAATAGTATATAATTTACCGCTGATAGGGGTTGGGAAGTTGTTTCAGTGGGTAAAGGGCTTGCTACATGAGCATAGGTACCCCAGTTCCAATTCTCAGCAACCATGTAAAATACCAGGCATGACTCCGAGCATCTGTAACTCCATTTGGTGGGGTGGCCAGAAGCAGGAAGATACCTGGATCTCACTAGCCAGCCATTCTAGCTGAAAGCGTGAGCTCCAAGTTCAGTAAAAGGTCCTGCCTCAGAAAATAAGGTGGAGGGTGATTCAGAAAGACATCCTAACATTGAGCTTTGGCTTCTGCAGGTACACACAGGTGCTCACTACTGCCACATGTGCGCACACAAACATGTGCACACACATATACACCATATGTATTAATTTGCCATTGAAACTATTTCTGAAATTTTGTGTATGAGAGAGAGAGTATGCACATTATGATGCACAAGTAGAGGTCACAGGGAAACTTTGGGTTCTACCTTGTTTGAGACAGGGTCACTTTGTTATCTTCCCGTTCCTGCCATCTGCCCAGGGAAGCACTGCAATCACACACACTTGTAATCCATGTCCAGCTTTTTCATGGCTTCTGGCTATTCAAACTCAAGTCCTTGTTGCTTGGATGGTAAGCATTTTTGCCCATGAAATCATCTCCCTAGCCTCAAACCGTTTTTTAAGTGTACAGTTTGATGGAATCAAATAAATATCCAAGTGTCTTATTTAGGGTTTACATTGATGTGAAGAGACACGATGACCATGGCAACTCCTAAAAGGAAAACATTTAATTGGGATAGCTGATAGATTCAAAGGTTTAGTCTGTAACACAGATCTTAAAAGGTCTGATAATAAAAAACCCGGAGCCAAATATTGGGGTGAAAGCTGAAAGATCAGAGAAACAGAACAAGCCAGCCACAAGCTCTTACCTCTAGGAAATCCTCAGTCTCAAGACAATGAGTTCCTGTTTCCTTACATCTTATATACCTTTTCTGCCCTACCATCTTACTTCCTGGGATTAAAGATGTGTGTGCTTCTGAAGCAAAGGCATGAGATCTCAAGTGCTGGGATTAAAGGTGTGTGCCACTACGCCTGGCTCTGTTCTCAGTGTGGCCTTGAACTCACTGAGATCCAGACGGATCTCTGTCTCCCAAGTGATAAGATTAAGGGTTTGTGCCATCACTGTTTTGCCTCTGTGTCTAATCTAGTGGCTGGCTCTGTCCTCTGATCCCCAGATAAATTTTATCAGGGTGTACAGTGTATCACCACATTGGTCCAGTATCATTATAGCAAGACATGATGGCATATAGGAAGGCATGGTGCTGGAGAAGGAGCTGAGTTCTACATCTTGATCTGCAAACAGGAAGTGAACTGTGACACTGAGCATAGCTTGAGCATAGGAGACCTCAAACCCCACCCTCATAGTGACACCCTTCCTCCAACAAGGCCATACCTATTCCAGCAAGGCCATACCTCCTAATAGTGCCACTCCCTACGGGCTTATGAGGGCCAATTACATTCAAACTACCACACCAAAGTTGTTAAAGCTGTGACATGATTTCCAAAACTCCATTGGCCCAAACAGAAATTCTGATCATTAAGCAATAATTCTCTATGTTTGCTTAGAAAATCTTAATCTTTCTGCCCTCATTAATTTTCCTAGTCTAAATATTTCATATTTTACACAAAAGAAATCTACACAGATTTTCATAGTGTGTCTACTTTATTTCCTGTGTTTTCAAGGTTCATTCATGTAGCGCCTTAAGAGTTTCTTCCTTCATGACTGAGCGACTTCCTGCTTTGTGGATGACCACATTGTGCTTGTCTGTTCATCTGCTGATGGACATCGGGTTGTTTTCACCTTTGACTAGAATATTGCCACTAAAAACACTGCTCTACAAAGAGATGCCCAAGTCCTCGTTTTCAACTTGAGTAAATTCCTAAAGGTAAATTGCTGAGTCAGATGACTAACCGAGGAGCAGACTAAACATGGCAGCACCCTTGCACCTCCCCGTCAGCTGTGTACAAGATTTCCAGTGTCTCCGCATATGCACCCACTGCTGTGTAGAATTATTCTCTGAACCAAACTGCCAACACCTTCAGGAGTTCAGTTTGGAAAAGATCATTGGAGAAGATAATTTCTGCTGGGCTTGTTGACTTTTGAACTTCTCTCATAGAAGGAGGGGTCGGAGAGGATCATGGGACACTCCCCTGAGTATCCAGGCACCTCTCCCAAACAGTTGTTTGCGTTTTTGTCCTAATTGCTTGTGGTCTCCAGGGTCTTGGGGAAGGGCTAGAATATATAGATGGAGAAGGGCTAGTAAAGAGGGGGTTCTCTCTATGGAGATCTACAAAAAGCTATCCCTGCTTTTTAGTGCAGCTTTTGTAGGGGGAACCCTGAACTCCTGTAAGTAACCCCGCACCTATGCTCTTTAAGAAAGCCCAATAAATTTCCTGGTACCCCACAGTGAATGTTGATAGCATATACTTTGGTCTGTTATTGGGACTTTAAGGGGATGGGGAGGTATTGTTTATGTCTCCCCCAGAAAGTGACACCAACCCTTGTTATTGCCTATCTTTTATATTATAGCTATCTGCGGAGGGGCAGTGGCCTCTCATTAGGATTTTGATTACAATTACCCACTTCCTAACGCTGTTGAGCTTCCTATATGTGTATATATGTTCTTTGGAGAAAAGGCTATATGACATCTCTTCCCACTTTTTTTTTTTTTTTTTTTTGGTTTTTCGAGACAGGGTTTCTCTGTGTAGCTTTGTGCCTTTCCTGGAACTCACTTTGGAGACCAGGCTGGCCTCGAACTCACAGAGATCCGCCTGCCTCTGCCTCCCGAGTGCTGGGATTAAAGGCGTGCACCACCAACGCCCGGCCCCTCTTCCCACTTTTACGTTGAATAGATTTTGTTGAGTGTAGAAGCTCCTTATGTATGTGAGTATTAGCAGTGTATCAGATGTATAATTCACCAATACTTTCTCTCACTTTGTAGGTTGTCTTTTCGCTCTTCAAAGGAATATCACCAATGCAAATGGGAGGAAGTCTCACCTGGAAACAAAGAAAAACGCAAGGAAGAGATATGAGAACTAAGTATAAAAAGCAGTGAGAGAAACAAATGCACTCATACACACGAGCGTGTGGAGCCACGGTTTTCTACGAGGGTTTGCCTGTTACTTTCAGAGTGGTGTGCCCTCTACTTCATTTAATCTTTAATCTGCTAAAAATGAATGATAATAGTAGTGTCCAGGAGAGCTTCTGAGTCACACAGGGCTAGGCTAGAGTTCCAGTTTAGCCATTTATTACCTGTGTGTAGGATATAGCATTTTATCTGTTGAAACTTCAATCTGTTAATTTTTGTGATGATTAAAACAAAAATAATGTAAAGAATGCATCTGGTGCACCCAGGACTGTAGTGGGTAGCCATTCCAGCTTTGGTCTGGAAGTTCCACCCCCATTGAGGTTTTGGTAACTATCACGCCTACAAGGCAGGGCCAAGGGAGGGCCCCAAAGACTGGAGAGGGGGACGTGCGGTGCTCTCTTGCTGCTGGGAGCTGGACGCGAGAGGTGGCCGGAGGAGAGTTCTCCAGAGAACATCGCCAGACTACGCTGCATCTTTCACAGAACCCTCAATCTATCTATCCCTTCATTTGTAAGTTACGCCTTTAAATAAATCTCCTTTTAACTACGTGGAGTGGCCTTAATATTTACACCAATATCTGGCGCCCAATGTGGGGCACGAACCCACGACCCTAGATTAAGAGTCTCATGCTCTACCGACTGAGCTAGCAATGGATAGGTATAAGATATTATGGTAGATTATTGTATATACTAGTAAACAAATTTAGTAAAATAGCAGCCTTAGATAATTTGCACTGTAATTTGCACTGTTATGGATCCTTATATGTTGATACAAATGTAAACTATTTTTATATTCCTGTTTAAGATAATTTGTATATTGATACAAATACAGAACTAAATTTGTTATAATGTACATATATTTCTACTCTTATTTGAAATATTCATATATTGATGCAAATGTAAATTTATATCTGTCATACTTTATGTATGTTCTACTTCTGTTTAGGATATTCTGTATATTGATATATATTTAAGATTATTGTCATATTGCATATTGCACTATACATTCCTACCTCTGTTATAAATATCTTGTGTATTGTCACAATTTTGAAGTCATTGTCCTTTACTGTACATTTGCTTATAGACTGTTTACCTTGTTTACATGAAGCCTTAGTCCTTAGGTTATTTCAGTAGATAAGACTTATAGATTTATAGTCACCTATGCTTATCATCTCTATAGTTACGTTAGTTAGGTTGTCCAGATTTATAGATACATAGATCAGATGGACAGGTAATCTTCAAACACTTCATAGACCTACAGAATATGGCATTTAAATAACTTAGAATTCTGTTGACGTGAGAGACAATTGCTCCTGGCAGCACCAATTTGATCCTGAGAGAATGTTGGGCTTCTAAGACATTTCCATTTGGAAGTTTGTCTTCTTGGTACAAAATGGCCTACTGGGCAAAGAATTGCCCTTGCCTCAACTGCTGACAGTACGAATGCAATGCTGTCCTTTCTGGACAAGCGGGACACAAGGAAAGCAACCACTGTATTCTGCCAAGACAGGGTAAGATGGTCTTTCAGAATTCCTGCTTCTAAAAATGGTCTGTCAAATACTCTAGGCCTGTAGCCAATTTGAATGCACCAACAATGCTGAGAAACATTAGGTGACTGTCCGGGCTGCCAGCTGTCTTGGTCTACTCTTGCAAGATTCCCGAAAGTTGCTTGCATCCCTCTACCATTTCTCAGGTACCGTTATATTTCTTCTCAGGTCTTTGATGGGATTGAAGACTAGCAGTTATAGCTACAACTTAGTATATATATATATATATATATATATATAAAATATCTTAGATAGAACATATTAAGTATTAGATTCAGGTTCTTTAGGATAGGACACCCTTTGGAATCTTTGTAACATACCATTTACCTACACTCTAGACTTCTCTGGATTTTAGTATGTGTTTCTTGCTTGATATTGTTCGCATTGATTATAGTTCCATCTTATCTAGGCCATTATCCCTCATTACTCCTGGACAATATTTGATAACCATTCCTTTGTATATAGTCTTGTATTAAGTTAAAACCTTCTTATTTAGACAAAAAGGGGGAGATGTAGTGGGTAGCCATTCCAGCTTTGGTCTGGAAGTTCCACCCCCATTGAGGTTTTGGTAACTATCATGCCTACAAGGCGGGGCCAAGGGAGGGCCCCAAGCCTGGAGAGCGGACGTGCGGCGCTCTCTTGCTGCTGGGAGCCGGACGCGAGAGGTGGCCAGAGGAGAGTTCTCCAGAGAACATCGCTGGACTACGCTGCGTCTTTCACAGAACCCTCAATCTACCTATCCCTTCATTTGTAAGTTACGCCTTTAAATAAATCTCCTTTTAACTACGTGGAGTGGCCTTAATATTTACACCAATACAGGATATAGAAAGAACTCAATAGATATTAGCTGTGGGGGCTGTTGCTTTGCTTCATGAATATGCTTTGTGTGCAGAGGCTATCAGCAAAGCCTAGCCTAGACTGCTGATTTACAGAACTTATGACAATAAAAATTCTTAAGTTTCAAAATTTGCAATGACTTGTTGTAGAACAATAGCCAGCTAATTCACTTTGCAAACTGATGAATGGATGTGTCAGAATTACCAGTAAGCCTAATGATGATAGGTAGTGTATGGTGATATTGTGTCCCCCAAAATATTGTGCACCCTAATAAACTTATCTGGGGTCAGAGAACAGAACAACCACTAGATATAGAGGCCAGAAAATGGTGGCACACAGGCCTTTAATCCTAGCATTCCAGAGGCAGAAATTTGTCTGGATCTCTGAGTTCAAGGCCACACTGGAAACAGCCAGGCATGGTGACATGTAGCATGAATCTTAGAGAGTCTTATTAATAAAAACAAACCCGGGGCCAGTTATTGGGGTGAAATGCTGAATGGTCAGAGAGACAGAACAAGCCACAGCTACCTCACCTCGCCAGTTCCTCAGCTGGTCCTGTTTCCTCAGACTGGAAGCCTCTGTGTCCTCATATCCGAATGGCTCTCAGCTGAACTGTGCTGCTAGAAGCCTGAAAGCTTAACCAGCCAAATGCTTAACCAGGCCAAATGCTTAACCAGCCAAATGCTGCTAGTTTCTAGTCCTCACGCCTTATATACCTTTCTGCTTTCTACCACCACTCCCTGGGATTAAAGGCTGGCTTTCTGGGATTAAAGGCGTGTGTCACTGTGCTTGGCTGTTTCCAGTGTGGGCTTGAACTCACAGAGATCCACAGGGATTTCTATCTCTGGAATGCTAGGATTAAAGGCGTGAGTGCCACCATTTTCTAGCCTCTGTATCTAGTGGCTGTCTGTTCTCTGACCCCAGATAAATTTATTAGGGTACACAATATTTTGGGGGATACAATACCACCACAGTGACACACACCTTTAATCCCAGGAAGTGATGGCAGAAAGGCATTTAAGGCTCGAGGATGAGGAACTAGAGTTGGTTAAGCTTTTAGGCTTTTAGCAGCAGTTCAGCTGAAATTCATTCTGGATGAGGACTCAGAAGCTTCCAGTCTGAGGAAACAGGATCAGCTGAGGAATTGACAAGGTGAGGAAGCTGTGGCTTGTTCTGCTTCTCTGATCTTCCAGCATTCACCCCAATACCTGGCCCTGGGTTTGTTTTATTAATAAGAACTTTTAAGATTCATGCTACAGCAGTATCTGCTGAGGATGCTGAGTTAATGACATTCTAAATGGAATCACACCATTCTGCATATGCTAATCTGAGGTTCACATATCTTAAGCAACTTGGGAAGCCAGAGCTCAGAATATATCTTTATGCATGGCTCTAGTAAGAACCACATCCACAGAGGCAAATTGTTCCACTGATATAATCCATATTTTTCTGTTTTTTGTTTTGTTTTGTTTTGTCTTGTTTTTCCAGTAAAGATCTGATGGCTCACAAAATCAGGATGTTGAAGGCAGTGGGGTGAGAGAACTTCACAAGGCAACCAAAGTCCTTTGGATTTTTTATTTCTTTTTATTCGTGCGCTGGAAGTCTTGAGAAAGAAAATTGAACACACTGTAGAAACGGATACCCAGGAGGAAGAAGTCAAGCTGTGCACACACTAGACGGCAAGGCTAAGTTGACTCGGATGCCTGGGATGCTGCCTTAAAATCCCTCCAGAGATGCTTCTGGCAAAGGGTGACTCACAGCTGGGGCAGCTCAGGCTTGCAGTTCACCTCCTTCCAGCCTGTCGCTGGTTCCAACTTGTTCCATGACTGTGGCTCTGTCATTTACAGGCTTTTTCTCCTTGTCCTGGGATGAAAGGCGTGTGCCATCACTGCCCACCTTCATTGTATGAATTTGTATGACTGAAATATCTTTTATTCTTGCAGTTGGATGATAATTTGACTGGGTAGAGGGAGTCCTAGATCCAAAATTACTTTCTTTTAGTGCACTGGTGTTGGGCCTCCCATGCTTCTGGTAATAGCATTCTTCTTGCTTTTTTGTTTTGTTTTTGTTCCGAGAGACACGATTTCTCTGTGTAGCCCTGGCTGTCCTGGAACTCGCTTTGAAGATCAGGCTGGTCTCAAACTCACAGAGCTCCACCAGCCTCTGCCTCCCAAGTGCTGGGATTAAAGATGGGCACCACAACTGCCCGCTGCATTCTTCCTGCCTCTAAGTGTGTCTTTTCTTTCCCACAGCTTTTAAGACGTGCACTCTGTCTCTAATACTGTGGAATTTGGGAGGGTTTTTGTATTTTCATTCTCTTTTGGCTGCATTCTAGAAGCTATGCTTTGACTAACTAGTTAATCATTCAGTCTCCAGCAGTGCAGGACCCACTACTAACATCGTCTATTAATTTTTAAAATTTTATAATTATGCTTTCCACTTACTATTGCTAGTAAGTTCTAGTGTCATGGCACACTTTTTAACTCGAAGGTTTCTGTTGCCTCCTGGCTTGTACTCCCACCTGATTATTTTATTTGAGGACTCCCAGGCTCTCCTTGCTGGGACACTTGCCTCCCAGCCCGGCATGTGCAGAGACCAAGTCAACAAACAAAAGTTTGTTCATGAATTCATTGAATTAGAACAATGCCCCAAGTGCTAGATATTTCTAGGGGGAGGAGCTTCAAAACTGCTCCCCACTTTACCTGTTTTCCATCTTTGCAAAATGGTAGTGTTTGGACTCGAAAGGAGTTTCTGAGACAAACCTTAACCTCTTAGAACAGTGGTTCCCAACCTTCCTAATGCTGTGACCCTTTAATACCAGACCCCTGACAATAAAATTATTTTGTTGATACTTCATAACTGTAATTTTACTACTGTTATGAATTGTAATGTAAATATCTGATATGCAGGATATCTGATATGCGACCTCTGTGAAAGGGTCATTCGACCCCCAAAGGGTTCTGGCCCACAGGTTGAGAACCGCTGTCTTAGAAAGTACTAAATGGCATCCCTTTTGAGAAGAGCTGGGAAGTTATCTTCTTTATTTTTCCCCTTCAGACCTCAGCACTGAGCCTCAGACACGGGTTTGGAGATGGAGTATGACCAGACAGACAAGACAGAACACACAGAACCATGGCTTCTGGCATCTACGGGTTTCTAATCTGAAGGATAAATAATGAGGTAACATCAGTGGCAGGAAGTAAGGTAGTGTCGGCCTTTGCTGTTGGAAATCTGAGTTCTGTAATCAGGGTGAGCTGTATTTGCTTTGGAAGAGATTTAACTATAGGAACTGTAGTCTGCACCTGCACCTAGCTGTGAGGTGGAAGAGACCAGAGCTTCTGAAAGTCCTAAAAGGTTTTGCTAGATGGTTGCTCAATACGGACTAAAAACCAAACACGGAGCAACTGGCTCCAATTAGTCCCAGTGAGCGTTTAGATTTATAACTAGAGAAGTGTCCAACTGCAGGACAAGGTCAGAAAAATAAAATGTACCAGCGCTTCGACAGTTGCATTATGGTTGACCTTATTTTCCACTTCTCCCTAAGCCCTGCACAGGGATATCTTATTCTGTAAAGATTTCCTTACTATTTGATCTGTTCCTTTCTTTTTTTTTCCCAGAGGTAAAACATTTTGTAATAACCATAGATAGATTAGCATCTGTCTGGAGATTTTGAAATACTATGGACAGAGAGGGGAAAATGCAGAACAGTTTACTTTGCCAGAAGTTTCTTAGCGATGTGTGAGTAACTTTTATCTTCCCTCACCCTGGGCGAAGGGCTTTGCTAACAACAGATCGACGGTGCTAACTGTTAACCTTAAGCAACTTGATGGGTTATTTATTTTTCTGTAAGTTTCAGAAAAACTGTTCTGCCAAGATGTCAATAGTCGTAAACAGACTTATCAAGAAGCCAGGTGCCTGTTTGGCATTATAACTGAAGATGCTGGCAGTTGTATGTCTGTCGGAAAACCTGTTTCGCAAGTGGATTTTCATTCTGTTTGGGGCAATATACGATTCAAATGAATCACTAAAAGTATTTCTAGATCCTCCCAAACCACAAATCAAGTTATTAATGACATTTCAAAATTACATTTTATTAGAAATGTTTGTGCAATAAAAATGATGATTAAATATTGAGTGCACCATAGAAGCTACTGGCCTAACCTATGAGATTTAAGTACAGCTTTTCCAAAGTTTATTTTAAAACCCAGGGTGGGGGAAATCAAACATATCCATTAATCAAACTTTGTCCTTGTTTATGATGTGAATGGCTTCACTGAACCATGCTGATTCTGACAGGCCCCCTTTTTATACATGGTTATTCATACATTTTCCTAAGTAATCATAGAACTGAATCAAGATTTCCCAGTGTGTTGGGTGGGGGATGTGTTTTGGTTTGACTCATAAAGGTAAGATTATTCTGGTCTTAAATAGAACCACCAGGCTTGCTCTGGCCGACATAAATAACTGTTGAATGTTATCAACCCCAGGTAAACAGTATGGTAATCCTAGTAGGAACAGTCCTGGCTTAAAGTCTATAGTGACCTCTGTAAACATGGGTTAGTTCATGGCTCAGCTACTGCCAGAAAAACACAAACACTCTTGTAATAGGTATGGTTTCCAGTTGCCAATTAGAACAATCATCTAAAGCTTTGTGTCTCTAATATGTGCAGGTAGAGATGACACATTATTTTTTAAAACAAACAAATGCATAAATGGCTTTTGGGAATCTCAAAAAGACATCACACATGCAGAGTATGTGATAAATCCCCAACAAGCTGGCTGGCTGAGCCTCAGTGCCCTTTGACTCTTAAATGCTGTTAGCTACTGCTGCATCACAAACTATCCCAAACTCAACAGGGTCAAAATAGTGACTAATTATTGCTTGAGAGTTTATCAGCCAACTGTATGGTTCTAGTCACTGTGGATAGACAACCTCATGAATCTTCTTCAGTCAGCTGGAGTTTGTTCATAGGCCGCTTTTCTGGTCGAGGGTTGGGGTTACTCACAGTGTTAGAGCCTAGCAGGGATGGATAGAAATGACTAGTTCTGTTCCATGTCTCTTGTTCAGCAGGCTAGCAGGTGTTTGTTCACAGAGTAGTTACAGGACACTGAGAGATAGACTTGAAACAGCTTGAAACAATGTGTATATATATACATATATATAGAGAGAGAGAAAAATATATATATTGAAATATATATACACATATAAATATATATGTATATCTATACATATACACATACATCCACATTTGGTCATACACAGCATATCCCAAGGCTGACCATTTTCAAGGAGGTAGAAATAGATTCCACTTTTTTGTGGGTAGGGACTAAAAGTCACATTGCAAAGGGAAGTTAGGGCAATTGGGGCCAGTTTTGCAATCAGCGTTCTGCCGTGCCCTCCATTAACATCAGAGTACACAGGAAATGAAAAGGGTTGATTCAACCCTTTTCTGTTTCCTTTACATTTCAGATTTGAAGCTTGACCTTTGATTTTTTTTGGTGGTGCACAGGCCTGAGAGCAACTGTGTGTATGTGTGTGTGTGTGTGTGTGTGTGTGTGTGTGTGTGTGTGTGTATGTGTGTGTGGGGGGGGGGGGTGAGCATGCATGTGTTCATGTGTGTCTGCATGTGGTAAGAACTGGAATATATCACAGATTCTTGAGCTTGGCCTTCAAGAACCCAGGACAAAGCAGAATCTACCCGGCAAGAGTGGATGCTCCATTCAGAGTGCTGCCATTGGGATTAATGCTTCGGGAGACAGAATCCAATTGGCCTCTGGATTGGTGCCCAGACTTTGGCTAAGGGAGATCCAGGTTCTTTGGCTCTGAATTGGTTTCACCAAGACCACACACAGGAGGCTAAACACTTCCTTAAAGTCAGGCGGAGTCCTCTGCCAGACAGAGGGGATCTGAGGCAGGCGAAGGGACCAGTATCCCCTACAGTACCTAAATGACTCAATCTTACACTGTAAAATCCAGTTGCAGCTTAAGTCACCCCCTGGTGGGCAGAGGGGACCAAAGGCCATTCCCTCTCTTACCATTCCTCTCCGTGGGGAACACTGGCAAGTATCTAGAGGCAAAGGACACATTATATGGAGAGTGAAGGTGACTCTGATGTAGCTTTCATTTGCTCAGTTAACGACACTGACAATTTGCTTAACTCTGTCTGCCCTGACCTAAGCCGGTCTACAGATAGGCACGCGTACTGTGCCTCAAGGAGTGTGGGAATGTACCAGTGAGAGGAGGCTTGCATGAGTTAGAAATGTTTCTAGTTGCTGATAACTTTGCCCTTATAATAGTTATTGGTCTTCATTGATACAAAGTAGTGCTCTTGGGGTGGACCAGCAACTTAGAATTCTTCAAGCTCCCCAGCTGCATTCCTTTCTACACCTCTGTCCTCTGTAGCAGGGATAGCTCATGGCTATGCAATAGTCCCCACCATCATGTCCACACAGGACAGCATTTATAACAGCAGAGAGAGAAGGAAGCAAAAAAATCTTTATGTGGCTTGCCTATCTGCACGTAGCATGCTTGACTAGGCTTCCCAGTTACATCTTACTGACTAAAACATGACTAACTCCAGCCAATCACTATAGGAAGGGAATGAGATCACCCTAATGGGCTCAGACTAATTTCAGTTCAACCTCCCACGCTGGGCACATCTCCACCTGTGTCTGACTGACATTCATGGTCTTTGGCCTTGCTTTGAATCTCAGCCAGGGCTGGAGTCAGGGCTGGCTTCTTGGAGCACGTGGCCCCTCATTTAAGAAGGGCTGCGCTTCGACTAGCATTGTGCTGATACCGCCTTGAAATTCTTAATCATTTGTAGACAAAGAGCCCCCACCTTTCCAGTTTGCATTCAATTCTGCACTGCAAACTTTTACCTGGCCCTGGCCGACCTGTTCTCGGTTCCTTTCCAAGCCCATGCACTTACTTTCTCTCCCTTGCTTTCCTGAAGCAACATGTGCCAGTGGGTGCTGAATCAGCTGGTGGACATGGTCAGTTCACAAAGAAATATTTGCCCAGGGCAGGATGGCAAACAGAAAACACTCCTGCATCCCAGCCATCAAGGCACACTTCCCGGACGGGCCTGGGGATGAGGGGGAGGGGTCCAGGTCACAGTGCTAAGCTTGATAATACATCCTCTCTGACCCACTCTCCCCAGGTCGACTTGTAAATAAACGTACACACGCCAGTCTTATCTCACCTTCTGCCTGTGGGGAGTCTAATGCTCAAACACCATGTGAATAAAATCCAGGCTTCTCTCTGCGAGGAAGGCTACGTAGCTGTTTACCCACCGATAAGCCGTACATACAGCGGTGTTGCTTCTGGCATAATAAGGAGAATCCATTTCAGAGCTGATCTCTCTGGTTTCCTCACCAGATACAGCATTCCTTGAATGCCTACTGGGTCCCAAGCATGGTGCTGTTTTCCAGCACGCTCTCTCATGTTATTTTGCACGGCAGCTCCTTCCGGTTGCCTCCATCTGCGAGATGGGCACAGCAGAGATCAGAGCCATGAGGGGCTTCCCGGGGACAGGGAACAGACACGGGTTTTTTTTTTCAAAATTAAGATCTATTTTATATTATCTTAATTTTATTTTTGTGTGTATGGGTATTTTGTCTACCTGGGTGTTTGTGAACCACGGGAGTGCCTGCTGCCCTTGGATTCCGCGGGACCAAAGTTACAGACAATTGTGAACTGATGTGA
>CABHPR010148372.1:0-10892 GCA_902168415.1 Peromyscus melanophrys | reverse complement strand
GTGTGTGTGTGTGTGTGTGTGTGTGTGTGTGTGTGTGTGTGTGTGTGCTATTTTCATCTAATAATATTTCTAATTTGGCTGAGTAGAGAACAGATAAAAGCGAACTACGAAGCTGCCAGATGATGTGTTAAAGTGAGAAAGCCTAGGTCACAATGGCAGAAGGAAGTTTGTAAGACACACTAATGTATAACTTGCAACTGATATGATGTAGCCAGAATTGGAATATGACAAAAGCATTAAATAGACAGAAGTATCCTACTACGTCTTCAGCCACCTTTAGTCCTGTACCCATAAGCACACACACCAGCACATACACTCCTGAGTGAAGACAAGTTGGGTGTCAGTCTCTCCATACAAAATATAATTATGCTATACAAATACTAT
Source organism: Peromyscus melanophrys (assembly GCA_902168415.1). NCBI lineage: Eukaryota > Metazoa > Chordata > Mammalia > Rodentia > Cricetidae > Peromyscus > Peromyscus melanophrys. The sequence goes on along the minus strand of CABHPR010148372.1, from coordinate 10,508 downwards.
AAACTATATACTATAATAGAAACTAATACTAGGGGCTGAAGAGATGGCTTGGTGGTTAAGAGCACTTACTGCTCTTGGAGAGAAAGAACCCAGGCTTGGTTCACAGCACAAACACAGCAGCTCCCAACCATCTGGAGTTCCAGTTCCAGGAACTCATACATCTTTTTCTGAACTCTGCAGGCACTATACACATATCATGCACATTTAGCCCTGCAAACTTGTAGGTATAAAATAAAAAATAGATAAATCTTTTTTAAATGGACTAATGCTAATAATTTGAATAAATTAAGATTTTAAATATTAAAGAGACAGAAACTGAAAAAAAATTCAGAAAGAAACTAACCAAATTCTCATGGAAGGGATAGTATTATAATAAACAAAGAAAAATACATCTGTATGACTGTAATGTCCAGATGTACAGAGAACATTAAAGATAAGTAAAAAAAAATAGTGCTTTAGAAAGAAATGTTCAGAGAATGGTAAAAGAGTCCTGGGACCAACTCAAGATGACAGTATTGAGAATTGTGGTGAGGAGAATAAAGAAAGAATGTAGAAATGAATTATAGAACTGTGGGACAGTTTGGGTACTGTTGAGAGTTTTAAATTAATTTGCACCTAATCTCTGATGCAGTGTTGAGTCATAATTGATGTTTGTTAGACTTGAATAGTTTTTACCATGAAAGATGGAAGCTTCACAGGAAAGGGCAAGAGACTGGACCACATCACAGAGTTAAAAGGTAATTTATAATTAGCTGGCACTGAAGAGTGGTGAAAAGCACATAAAAAATAAGAAAAGATGAGAGATGCAAGGCAAAAATAAAGTTCATTTCTGTAGAGTAGAATTTTTTTAATATAAATAGTTCAGAAGATCTACATAAATAGAATAAAAATAAAAAGCTTTCATTCAAAATAGAGGAAATGTTTTGGGTACAATTTATGAACCTTTAATATTTCAAGGTTCATAAACTGTGTCTCCATCCAAACACATGTATCTACTTCTTTGGGGTTTCCAGGTCTCTCCACTGATGTATTTTAATATAAAGACAATGAGTTTTCTTGGGTCTAGGATAGCTTTATTAAATAGCTATCAATCAGTCCCTCTTAGTGAATACTATATGAGCAGAACTCAATGAAAATCCACAAAAATTGTTCAAGTCAAATTTATTAAAATATTTGATGTAACATCAAGACCCATATTTAACATTAAGAATGAAATTCATCTAATTCAGTTACTAATCTGAAATGAAATACTTTAGAGTTTTTCTTCATAAATTAGTCAAAAGATTGTGTGCTTTTATTGGAGGATTTTTTAAAAGATTACATTAACAGGCATTTTTTAATGTCCCACCATAGCTGTGAAGACTTAATTGACCCTTCAAAAGCATGTGTACTTAACTGTCTTCAGAAAAAAGCAAACAGAAATAATATTAAGGTATCCATGTATTCATCTTTCCTCTAGAACAGGTATGATATTTGGAAGAGAGAGAGAAGGGAATAATAGCCTATGTAGGATATTAAGTTGAGGTTCTGCACAGAAACTGAGAAGTGATCTGGGAGTGATCACTTTACAGTGAAGCATATAAGCATTTGACAGATCCACAAAACAAATAACTATCCCATGAGTCCAGTGCTGAGGATGTAGATAACTACCTGTCCTATGTGTCCAGTGCTGGGGTCCACTGTAAAGCTTTCTGCAGAACTGAGTGATTCTGTCACATCCTCCAGGGGGAAGATTTATGAACCTCCTCAAAAGACAAGGATTCTTGGAGACTGGTGATTACATCTATAAATCACATAAAACTAATGTTTTTAGTGTTTCTAATTAGATAATTCTCATATAAGATTAAGAAGTGGAAATAAAGAACACTGCAGAAATTGCAACAAACTCTAACACCAAAGGATTATGACTCCCAAGAGCTTCAGATGGGTTTTCATAATATCATACATCACTCTCCAGAGATGAGCTCTCAAAAGACTAAGAATGATCTCTATTACTTAATGAGGAGACTATGCAAGGCAGCACTAGCATGTAAGTCACTAGTTCAAAGTTTAGAAACAAATGATGAGATTGGTTGTTTGAACAATAATGTTACAATATAAATGAAAATACAATGATGATTGATGGAAGAAAAATGAAAATTCCTGTAAAACAGAAAGCTGACGTAAAGTGATGATTAGCATTGTCACATGCAGGATGCTATTGATAACTGTGTAACTCTTAAGGTTTCAGGCCAGTACTGTGTCTATTTGTGATTTTTGTTTTTGTGTTTAATTTTCTTCAGAAGGCATTAAAGTTGATTAATGATAAAATAAAATTAGGATTTTAAATCACTCATGTTGTCTCTCTTTTAAAATAATATTTTGTATTCTCAAAACATATTTAGAAGTTGACAATGTAATCAAACAATTTTATTATATTTGTATATGCAACCTATACATAAGAGGTTTAGAGTCAAAATGTCATCAGCGATTACCTCAGGGCAATAAAAGTAGGTAAAAGGGAAATTTCTTCCCCTACGCATCATATATGAAGTGTGTCTTCCTTTGTAGTGATAGATACATAGGAAATCTGAGCATCTATTGAGCTCTTACAGTGTGACAAACATTAAGCTTGGCATTGTGGAGCCAGGAGGAATTGAAGTTGTCTGCACACTCAACATAATCAAGATCAAAACTCATTGTGAAACAAGATCACAAATAACCTCAATACACATGAAAATCCCAAGTAGCATCACTCACACAAATTCTAAGAAGCAGAAATGTTACACTCCTAACTCTGAAAGGTAAGATTTTTATTGTTTTTTGCTTGTTTGTTTTGTTGTTTGTTTTTTTCTCTTTTTAGAAATTGATGTCTTACATATCCGGCAAAAACTGAAGCATGAGAAACTTAGGCCATTTGGTTCTTGTGTGCTACTGTTAGACTGTTGTCTCCTTTGGAGAGAGGAGGACATTTCTACCTTGGAGCACTTGCAGTTCTTCGCGTTTCTGTACAGCACAAGCACTTCCAATTCAAGAGAAAAACTCCCTAAGGAGAAAATAACCACCTTAACCTTCCTCCTGCATCACTTGCTACTTGATAGATTCTGGGAGAAAGTGAGTCACTGTCTTGGGTTGTGAACCCACTTGTGATATCAACAAGCTCCAGCACACTGCTCCAAACAATGCTAACACCTAAGGCTCTGGGTGGGCACCATGGGTCATACACTGAAACAGACAGACCTGGAAATGGGAAAGGGATTTGTCAGTAGAGATGAGAGTGACAGAGAAGGGTGGGTGGAGATAAGAGACCATGGAGGTGAGAATAATCAGAATGCCTTATACATACATGAAATTGTCAAAGAACAAAATTATTAACTGTTTTCATGCGGGCTGGTGAGGTGTCTCAGCAGATAAAGGCATCTGAGGACCTGAGTTCAATCTCCAGGAACCACGTGGTAAGGAGAGAACTGATTCTCACAAGTTGTCTTCTGACCTCCATTTGCACACCATGCACACAAACATGTACACACACACACACACACACACACACACACACACACACACACTAAATACATAAATAGATAATAATTTTGAAAAGCAAAGTTGGTTTAAAAATAGAACTATGAGAAAATTTAGTTCTTACTTTTAAGCTATATATTGGCATAAAATAATAAAAACTAAGGAATTAAAACTTAATTAAAAATTAAAGGAATATGAATCAGTGTCCTGCTCCTGACTATCTCTGATAATTTCATTATTTTTTTTATCTCATTTCTCCATTTGTCAAATGCTGTACAATTTAACTTATGTCTTAGAGTTGGGAAGCTTTCCAGTGTTCTAATATATTACATTTTCAGTATAAGTAATATATATGCTGTAGTTTTGACCTTTAATTCTATCTACTTTAACTCTCATTTTGTTGATAAATAGGTTTGTCATTTCTTTTTAACAGAGATCACACATCATAAGACCAAGTTTTAAAGTTAGTGATCTAATCCTTTTGAATTGTTGTGACTACGTAACACCATAATGAGCATACTCCATGATCCATTTTAGGAGCTCTATGATTAGAGACCACACCTCCTTTTGTTAAGTGTTGAGGTTGTTTTTGAGATTTTCATGTTTCCGTATGCTCTTCTAGGTCATTTTACAGTATTGATGTTTTCCTTATTTATCTAACTCTTTTTTAATGGAAAAATTATGAAACAAAGTTCTTTTCTTGGCTTTTCTTTCCTCTCCAGCCTCCTTCTCTTCTTTTCAGCTTTCTATCCTCTTTTCTACTTTCTTTCTTCTGATCTTCTATTTGCACATTTTAAAAAACATCTGAAGGTTTACTATAACTTAGATTATAAGAAAACTCAATTTTAAGTAATAAAATTAATCTAAACATTTAGATATTTTGGGGGGCATATATTACACTAATGTAAATTGAGAAATCAGGAAGCACCCCATCAATCTCATTGTCTTAGTAGAATATGAAGAGGTGAAAGTGCAGATGAGGTGGATATTGTCAGAGAATACAAGCCTTGTGGCTCATGTACTCTAGTCCCAAAATGTTCTACAAGAAATTTTATGGAAAGACTGTCCTGTCGAGCAGTAATCTATTATTAGCTTTACTTTAATTTATGCTTTAAAAAAGTCCAGGATAAAAGGTTTTTCCATGAACAAATCAAGAGCTGTTTACCACACCCACAAAGTGGAAGAAGAGAGTAGCCTGTTCTAGAGACATGGCTCAACAGTTAAGAGTGTTTCCCCACTCTTCCAGAAGACCACATTTGGTTCCTAGCAATACAAGAGCCAAGTTCTGTTCCCAGAACCCACTTCAAGGCTGCTCACAACCACTTTTAACTACAGTTCCAGGGCATCTGATGCCCTCTTCTGGACTCTTTGGAAACCTGCATATACATGTATCAAAGTGGACACAAACACATAAATTATATTTATAAATGTTACATATTTATAAATTATAAATATAAATGATACTATATATTTATCTTATACTGTTATATTTTTATTATATATAATTAATTCATGTATTATATGATAAATAATTCATAAATACCAGGATTTGGATATAAAATTATATATAGCCCACAGAAAAAAATATTCATTAAGTTTTTGCTTCCTCTGTTACATTTTTTATCAATGTGGCAGAATTCTAGACCCTGGAAAGAAAGCTAGTACCTACATTTGAGACTAATTGATTGGGGAGGTTACTAAATACTTCTAACTCAAAAACATTGACTGACGATGTGGAGCTGGTGTTCCTAGTGCAACTATACACACAAACATGAATCAAAACAAGTACTTTTCCATTTATTAAATGTAAGTAACAGAAGAATCCTCAAAAAGTTCTTGAAAGGGCAGCAGTAACTTAGAGTTACAAGAATGCAGAAAAGGAATAGGGGAAAATTATTCCTTTTCTTATTGCTAATTGTCCTTATTGTAACATACACATTATAATCTAAGAGCTGAGGAAGAAATGGTTGCAAGTGATAGGTATGTCTACAAAATACACTGTGAGGACATTTGCACTTATAGAAGGTATCTCCAAATATTTCAAAGTGCATACATTGAATATTTATAGCATATTAGTGTGCTAAGTGAATCTTTAAAATAGTCAAACTCACAGAGAAGGTAGAATGTCTGGAAAAACATGATAATTCTAATTCAAGTGGTTAAAAAAAGAGTTGAAAGACACAGCAACCCTGTGATAACACCAAGTGACATATAAAATCATGATTTATAACACTGTCAGGGAACTGAAGACAGAAAATTAGTAAACTAACCGCCAAAGCATAAGTAATCCATCTTAGATTAGAACCAGACAAATGCAAACATTATCATGCACTCCTGCAAGAAGTGGGACATGGGTCCCACGTGTGTTTTCATTATTGCCAGAATATAAAAAGACGGAGTTACCATGAGTTCTGGCTAAGGACAGGGATCTCAAGTGCTTGTCTCTGTCCCTATTCTATCACAAGGGAACTCAGCAGATGACACCTTCAGCTTCTATCACACCTCTTTCTTTTCACCCTAGCAAAAGGTAGGCTCCACAACTCACTACTACACACAGTGTAGATGATATTCCCGAAGGTGGAATCAACCACATGAAGTTGAAAAACGTGTCCCCATGTTAATCTCAGTCACTTCTGGTTTAGTGCTGGTACTTTACTGAAAGTACTCTTCAATTTCCAAAACCTTACAGGTATCCGAACACATCCTTGCCCCCTCACTCAACACCTTTCCCCTCTTATTGCTTCCCGTTGTTTTTTGTTTGTTTGTTTGTTTGTTTTTTGGGTTTGTTGTTGTGGCTGTTGTTTTCAGAAGTAGAGTTTCATTTGTATTTTTTCTTTCTTTAAGTTTCACTTGCATTTTACTTTCTTTGGGGGTGTTTTCTTTTCCTTTTTTCTTAAGAAATTTTTTATTCATTTTGCATACCAACCATAAATCCCCCCTCATCCTTCCTCCTGCTCCCTTCCTCCAGCCTTCCCCCATCCCCACCTCCTCCAAGGTAAGGCCTCCCATGGGAGTCAGCAAAGCCTGGTACATTCAACTGAGGTAAGTATAAGCCCCTCCCCCTGGATCAAGGCTCTGCAAGGTGTCCCACCATAGATAATGGGCTCCAAAAAGCCAGCTCATGCACCAGGGCTAGATTCCGATCCCACTGCCAGGGGGCCCCTTAAGCAGATCAAACTGCACAACTGTCTCGATTATGCAGAGGCCTACTCCAGTCCCATGGTCTGAAGTTTATGAGTTCCTATGAGTTTGGTTCGGTTGTCTCTGTAGGTTTCTCCATGATCTTGATGTCCCTTGCTCATAGAATCCCTCTTCTCTCTCTTCAACTGGACTCCTGGAGCTCAGCCTGGTGCTTGGCTGTGGACCTCTGCATCTGCTTCCATCAGTTACTGGATGAAGGCTCTATGATGACAGTTAGGGTATTCACCAATCTGATTACTGGGGTAAGCCAGCTCAGGCACCCTCTCCACTATTGCTGGTAGTCTAAGCTGGGGTCATCCTTGTGGATTCCTGGGAAACTTCCTAGCACCAGGTTTCTCCCTATCCCCATGATGTCTCCCTATATCAAGATATCTCTTTTATTGCTCTCCCACTCTGTCCCTGTTCCAGCTCGACCACCCTGCTTCCTCATTTTTAAAGGTTGGTCTGGTGTTGAACTCATCTAAATTTTGTTTGTCTGGCAGTTCTTCAATCTCTCCCTCACTGTAGAAGGGCATTTTTGTGATATATAAAACACAGTGTGAAGACAGTTTTCTCTTACTGCTTTGAATATATCTTCTCAACTCCAGTTTGTAATAAGAAACCTACTGATAACTATGTTCATGACTCCTTGGACATAAGAAACAGCTCTCTTTTAGCTGCTTTCAAAATTGTTATTCAATTTGCCTTTCAAGGTGTTTTATGGATGGTGTGGAGAATGACCCAAAGTCCTTCTACATACCAACCATATACTTCCACTGAGCTATACCCCCAGGCCTCTAGCTGGCTTTCAAAAGTTTAATGTGTGCATGTTTGAATTTCTCTTCCATGGCTTTATTAAGAATTTTTAATGTTTAGATTTATATTTCATCAAGTTTGGAAAGTTTTCATCACTCATTTTTTCTAGTGTTGTTTACCTCTTCTCTTCTTCAGTGATTCACATAGTATGTGTTTTTTGTCCACGTTTGTACACTTTTTCTGCATATACCGAGATAGATGATAGATAGCGTGGTGAATGTGGGGGTTTGAACAGGAATGGCCCCAATAGTCATTTGTATGAACGCTTGGTCCATAGGGAGTGGCACTATTAGGAAGTGTGGCCTTGTTGGAGAAGTGTGTCACTGTGGGGGCGGGCTTTGAGGTCTCGGATGCTCAAGCTAGGGCTAGTGTGGCATTCACTTTGGCTGCCTGCAGATCAAGATGTAGAACTCTCAGCTCCTTCTCCAGCACCATATCTGCCTGCATGCCACCATGCTTCCACCCATGACAATAATGGACTAAACCTCTGAACTGTATGCCAGCCCCAATTAAATGTTCTTCATTATAAGAATTGCTGTGGTCATGGTGTCTCTTCACAGAAATAGAAACTCTGAGACAGACTAGATAGATAGATAGATAGATAGATAGATAGATAGATAGATAGATAGATAGATAGGAAATAAATTTGTTTTGTTTTGCTTTTTCTGTCCTTTAGACTAGGGAATCTCTTTCAGCTCATCTTTCACTGATGATTTCTCCCTGTTTACTCAATGTTGCCTTAGAATCTGTCAGTGAGCTTTTAACTTTAGTTGCTGTACTTCTCAGCTCTAAAATTTTAACTCACCTTTCAGGGTCTTTATCTACTTAAATTGTCACTTTGTTCAGACATGTGTTCTTGACTTTGTTCATGTATCTTTCTTCAGTGCTGGTTCCAGGCCTTCCTTGAACTGTTCTGTAGTCTTGCCCATGAAATTTGTCCTCAGATCCTTTGCAAGGAAAATTTATATATATACAGCTATTTTTTCTTCAAATAGGCCACAGTTCCTGGTTTCTTGATACAGTTTGTGATTTTTTTCTCATAATTAGAAACAGAAATCTAATGATGTGGCAACTTAATAAGTCAGATTTTCTTTACCAAGTTCTGATTTTTTCCATATTTTGATCATTGTTTTGTAGACCCTCTCTATTGTAGTCTGTGTCTGTGCCAAGGATCAATTCTCTCTAAACCTGTACCTTTCCCTTGGCATGTATAAACATGTTGTATATCTTATCTGAAATGTACTTTGCTTTTTAATGTCCTGGTAGTCAGCATCTACTTCTCAAAAAGGAAAAATAGAAAATGCTGTGGAATAATGCTTTTGTACACTGATTTAATAAAACGCTGATTGTCCAGTAGTCAGGCAGGAAGTATAGACAGGATAAGCAGACAAAGAGAATTCTGGGAAGAGGAAAGACTGAATCAGGGTATGCCAGCCCAACACCCAGGGAGCAGCATGTAATGGCACGTAAGTAAAGCCACGGAAAACGTGGTGACATATAGATTGACAGAAATGGGCTGAGTATGTGAGAACAAGTGAGTGATAAGCCTGAGCTAAAGGCCAACTAGTTTTAATTAATATAAGCCTCTGTGTGTTTACTTGGGTCTGAGTAGCTGCAGACCAGGTGGGACACAGGAAAACTTTCAGCTAAAAGATTAACCAAAGGGAAAGGACAGAGGTGCCATTAATCCTTTTGAAATTAATTCAACCTAAGGGATGGAGCTTGCAAATGCGTAGATGTGTAAGAGTCCTGGCCACCTGCCTCTACTGCCTCTCTGTGGGCACCGTACATTGAGAAATAGCCACCAGTGACCAAAGTGCAGATCTCCAGTGTTCTGAAGATAGAATCACATTGTCTAGACGTCTGCAGGCTATAAACATTGCTGCAATACACTGTGTGCACTGTTGTCTACCACACGGCCAGGAAGGAGGAATAATAGCAGCCACTGTGTAAGTACCATAACTGAGTCAACCACACTGACCATTCCTGTGGCAATGGAAAGTGTTTAATGATTTCAAAGTTCTAAAATTGTTACACAAGTGTGATTGCTGTCAGTTGGAGAAACAAACATCTGCTTGCTTCCTACCCAGGGTCTCATGCCCACATTATGGATTCTTCAGCTTTGAAACATATCTTAAGCCAGAAACAATGGGCCTCCTGTATCCCTCTCTGCTTATGTTTGCTTTTGTTCTCTGTGAGCCTTTATGTTTCCATCTGAATTATGGGACTATTGATTGTTGTTCAGAAAAAAAATACCACTGATATTTTTATAAGATTTAAATTATAGGCAAAGATAGGTTTAATATTATGAATGTTATTAGGCAATTAAATAACAAGTTTTCTAATGGATGGATATGGGAATATTTTTTCTTTCTTTATTCAGATTTCAGAAATGTTTTCAGTATTTAGCATAAAGGTATTTACTACTTTCATTAAGCTTATATTTCTAAATATTTTATATTCCTGATACTCTTATAAATGGTACTTTTTTCATTTGTTTTGGGATTTTTGTGTGGATGTTGAATTTGTAACCTGAGATTTTGATCAGTACATTTATTAATTTTCACATTTGCATTGTGCATATCCTTCAAGGTTTTATAACCCAGTTTATTTCCTTAACTTTCCCTCTCTTCCTCCCCTGAAGGTGATCTGCCGGTTTTCCTGTGTCCAAGCATTCATGAGCACTTACAAGAGGCTAGCTGCTACTATAACTTGAAACCTAAATTGAGACTAACTGAAAATACATTCAGCACACCATTTATTTTTAAACAGAATCTCACTGTATAGTCCAGGCTGGCCTCAAATTCACAGAGATCTACCTGCCTCTACCTCCTAGGTTCTGGGATTAAAGGCATTGAACACCAAGCCAGGCATCTTTTACTTTCAAATGTTAAGACTTTACTCTCTTTAAAAAACAATATTTTAATGCCTTTTGTGAGTATACACATGCACATACACATATCTAGGTCAATAAATTATAATTAACTTGGAATACATTAACCAATGGGGGGGGG
>CABHPR010148371.1:0-21575 GCA_902168415.1 Peromyscus melanophrys | reverse complement strand
TGGGGGCCATATTTTTCACAACATTCCAGGAATACTCAATTCCACACAGAAGTGTCCCCAACTATCATCCGGTATCCCTGCATTTGTATTATACCATAGGCTCAAAGCATGCATATACCCCAAACCATTACTTTTTCTGCCACATTATACCAAAAGCAAATGTGGAGTATCTTTCATAGGTACTTTTTTATTTTTTGGTCACATTTACTTCATTCTTGATTTGGGGCAGTAAGTGGGTGCCTATGTGCCGTGACAACGTATAAGAGTGTCAGAATACGATGGGTGAGGGTCAGTTATCCTCCTCGACTATGTGGGTCCAAGGACTGAACTCATGTCATCAAGTCTTGGGGTCATATCACGGGCGGAGTACCTCTCAATCCCATCCTGGACTACATGGGTATGGAACGTAAGGGAGGGAGTAGGCACTTATAAGGCCAGTGACATGAGCAGTAAGGAATAATTTAAATCATAAAATTTGGGCAATAATTTGAAGTACCAGTAGCAAGTATTCAGATGAGTTTTGCCAACAAGGTCCTAATCAGCTTATATTGGTCATTTTATAACCTTCAAAAACCGCTTAAAGCACAGGAAAAATAGACAGTGATAGTCATTACGTTATCAATACAGAACATAAAACTTCACGGGCTAATTATAAAACCTTTATACTCCATGACATTGGTAAGCATAATGTGGCCAGCGTGCATCCATGGAGTACCAACTGGACGCCATTAACAGTGCCAGACCCAGTAGTCAGTCAGGGATCCCACAGCCAGCACATTGACTGAAATATGTCCAATCTAAGAAGAAACCATATTTCACTATGTTCTAAGCTTCCCAAGTCAGGCAAGTGAAATCTTTAATCATTCCTTTCTTTACCTTCTCCTCAAACAGTGTACTTCAAAATAAAAACTACGTTCTCAATAGAACTGTACTTTCACTTAAACAGTGGAATGCCAGCTTAGCTAATGGACATTTGGTCATGTGGACAGTTATTTTTAATTTTCTCTTGACTGGGGTAAAAGTGTATGCACAGAAGTGTCTTTCTATGATTCTCACAGCCTTCCAGATAACCTTCCTACTTAAAAGTTCTTCACTGTGCCTAAATTAACTCTCCCCTGCTACCTTTTAGATCTCCAAAGACAGATTTGAAAAACCATGCTGACACTGTCTGACCATCCCCCTCATAGCACTTCATCTGTGATCAGAAAGAGGTGGGTCGGCTCCTCACCCAGGCTGCTTTTGTGTTCTGGGACATGAGGATAACATCGACAATACAGGGAGTGCCGGGAAGAACATTTTAGAGTCCAAATTGCATTTAATCAAAGGTCGAGTCTATACTAATTTTTATCTGATCCAAACAGTATAAATTTTATTATCAGCATAACCAATAATTAAAACCCACTTCAGATAAATTAAAAGCTACTATGACATGTACATTAAAAAAAAAATGGAGCTTCCTGAGAGTTTAATAAACTTGGCAATAACTTACAGAATCATATAATTGTAGTTAATTTTACTGCACCTCTGTATTTCCTGGTGCAAGCCAGAGCAAAAACACTATCTTAATTAAGCAATTGATTAATGACGATGAATGGAACATTCTTGAAAACCCAGAGACCCTAGAGAGTTGGATTAGAGAAAATGGAATCCACAGTCAGAATCCAGAAATTCCTCAGCTAGCTTGTGATAGGAATGACAGCCTCAGATCTCACAAACTCTCAGGTAACTATCCAAGTCACAGCAGGAGCCACAAAACACTCAATGGCTCTAACTAGCATTTAATGTCAATAAAAGACAGTTCAGAAGCATTTTTAAATGAATATTAAGTATGAAATAAAATACAAGAAAAGGATCAAAATACTGATAGGGGAAGTCAAGGAAGTTGAAATTAAATAATTTTTTAACGTTCTCATTTTACCCTTTAGTCATTTCTTGTGGGTTTAAATACACTCTTTACAAAACAAACATTTTACTCATTAACTTTGGCTCTGGGTCTTAATTTTCTAAACAAAAATATATGGTGGAAGAAAAACACTGTAAAAATGTTAATTACCAGATGAAAAGGTTCATTTAGGCTTGAACAAAGCATATTGTAACATCACGCTGAAGGGAAAATAATAGGGGGTGCTCAAACTTTACCAATTACTGCACAGCCAACGCAGCATCCTCTGCCTTTCTAAATCTGCTCTTCTGCCTCATCCACAGTTTCTGTTTAGTCTGTAACTCCTCAGAGCCTACAAGTAAATTAAATAACCTATATGCAGCCACTCACATAAAATGAGAAGAGCTGATTGCACCCTGAGAGGCCAGCTCTTTTAGAAGGAGACATTCATGCCAAGTATTGTCTACCCACATCTGTGTAAGCACCTCTCCCTTTGCAGCAACCCTAAGGGAAATGACAGGAAGAGTTGGGTGTGCCCAGCAGGAGTGAAAGAGCCCAAGGGCCAAAGGAGAAAAAATAACACTCCGCTCTGGAAATGACTGGCATTATAGCATAGATGTTTCATTTATCTCTTCTGGGAAAATTCACCAGAGAGGCTCTCATATTTATGTCTCCTTGAATGTAGAAAAGTAGAAAGCAAAGAAGGGTTGAAAGAAGTGAAAATGCCTAAAGCTCCCCAAATTACCCATTAATTCTTCCTGAAAAAAAAAGCAGAAACTAAAAGCCCTAGAGTGTACTTTTTAGTGGAGGCAGGGATGGAGGGGAATAAGTCTCACGTGACCTGAGAGTCCAAAAAGGTAAAAGGAACATCTCATCTTTCATATCCCAAAAATCTTCTTACCAATTACATGGGGGGATTTAGCTGCACCTAGTATAATAAGGGCAAATGCCAGTCTCTTTAATTTCATAGCTGAGGACAAAAGTCAGGATGTGTTTCCAGGGTTATTCTGAGTCTTCTGTCATTTCCATCCCAACTATGAAGAAAACACTTCTTTCAGAAAATTTCAAAACACTGGCATAAGAAATATATTCTCTTTAATCCCAGCACTCAGGAGTCAGAGGTAGGTGCATCTCTGTGAGTTTTAGGCCAGCCTGGTCTACACAGCCAGTTCCAGGACAAACAAGGCTACACATAGAAACCCTGTCTTAAAAGAGAGAGAGAGAGAGAGAGAGAGAGAGAGAGAGAGAGAGAGAGAGAGAGAGAGAGAGAGATTCTACCATGATTTCAGCAGCAAAACAGACTTCTATTACACACATTTAGTTTTCTTGAGTCAGAAGAAGTTTGACACATACTACACACACACACACACACACACACACACACACACACACACACACACACACAGATAGCTAGAACTAGGTGGATATATGCTGAGCTAGAACAGGGTGGTAATGTTGAATGTTTCTGCTATATATCCTTTGATTGTTTTTTATTATTTTTATTATACCTTTAATTTCAGCAAAGAGGCAGAACTGTAATGAATATTTCTTCAAAATATTTAAAACATATCTTTATAATTCCTAATTTTGTATGAAAATATCAACATATGTCAATACTTCTTTGATCTAATTCCACAGTAGACATATACCTAAGCAACATATTTTTGTATGTTTTTATTTATTTACTTTTTTTTTTTGGAGACAGGGTTTCACTCTGTAGCCCAGGGTGACCTCAATTTACAGCAATTCTTTTACCTCAGCCTACCAAATGACTGAAATTACAGGCATGTGGTGGTTTGAAAGAAAATGGCCCTTCAAAGGGTGTGGCCTTGTTGGAGGAAGTATGTCACTGTGGGGGTGGGCTTTGAGGTCTCTTCCTCAAGCTTCACTCTGTGGCACTCAGTCTTCTTCCTGTTGCCTGCAAGATGCAGTACTCTCAGCTCCAGCACCATGTCTGCTACCATGCTTCCCATCATGATGATAATGGACTAAACCTCTGTAAGAGTTGCCATGGTCATGGTGTCTCTTCACAGCAATAAACGTCCCCAACTAAGGCAAAGCAGGAACTACCCTGAACAACTTTAAATAACAGTATTTTTAAGACATCTTTGTGTGTATATAAGTATGTATGTCTCTGTGTGTTCTTTTGTGTGTATTTGTGTGTACTAATATGGGTGTACATGTGAAGATGAGAAGATAACTTCAGGTTTAGTCTGCATTCCACCTCAACTGAGAAAGGGTCTCCTGTTCGCTGCCACATACAGGAGGCTAGCTGGGAATTCTCCTGTCTCTGCCTGCCATCTAACCACAGAATCACCGAAATACAGATGTGTGATGTCCTATGAAGCTTTACATGGAATCTGAGGCATCCAAACTCTGGTCATCATGCTCACACAGAAAACTTAGACCATAAAAGGCATTTTTATATTTATTTTTAATATTTCATTTAGCAAATATTATGATTATGTACTTAGGAATTTAATTTACTGTAGATTAGAAAAATCTTCATAATGCATCCCTGTGAAAAGAATTTGAGTATTCTCATTTGGAGGTATTCCTCATGCTACAAACTTGAAAAGACATATTTTCTCCAATGTACACAGGCATGTGGAGTATGCATGCAAATTCCCACGCATTAATCTGAGATGATAAACTGAAGAAGTGAGCCAGAATGTTTCCTTGCCAAAACAACAAATATGAAGAATTACATCTGTAAGCATAATACAGGTAAGCTTGTTCTAATAGTCTGCTAAAATAAGGCTTATTGCCCTACCTCAAAAGAAAGCTTCCAGCTCCCTCTATATGTTCCCACATTATGCTAAAATCCCTACAAGGAATAAGAGTATTTTGGCATAGCACAATGTATGAAACACAGCTCTAATTGTAATCCAAAGTTCCTCTATATAGTATCAACACAGCAAGTACTGGTCTTGTAAGCTAGAACAGGGCTCCTGCAGAGTAGATGCACCTACTTTATACTCTAAGAAACATGAATACTGGGTGCACAGTACTATTTAAAGCCAAATTGTTATAAAATAATATTATAGTCGAAAGTTGCTAAGGCTGCCTACGAATGAAAAGTTGTGCCAAGTGCATTGCAAAAACATTGCTGTCTCATTGGCCCCTCCTTATTACTTATTCCTTATCCTTATTCCACACATAAGTAGTACTAGAGGCCTAGATTACTCCAAAAAGTATTACATAGTCTATAGGAGAACTGTGGATTAAAATCTAAGCCTCTTTAATTCTGAAATTCATACCCAGGTACACTTCCCCCTGTACCTCAGAATAATCACTACTAGGAGTGGTAACAGTTTCCATTCAAGAAATTCTTTTTTATTATCTTCATGATAGTATGTCAGTTCCCTGGGACAATGGTGACTCTACTGGGTAACCCTGATCTAAACTATTTCTGTTTTCTTTTCTATGGAGTAGGGTAACAGCAATAACAGACAGTTTTATGAAGTGGTTGTACCATATTATAGCATCCTATTGAGTAAGAATTCGAGTTTCTCTGACCCAACTAAAAGCATGAGCTATGGAGCTACAGATGATTAATGACTGCTGAGAGAGGGGAAATTAGTTTTCCCCAGGGATGAGCCTCATAATTGGTTATCTAATATCAAGTGGTCAGATCTGAAATCATATACATATAAGCAACACTAATGGACTCAGGTTGCATTTGAATAGTGTGTGTGTGTGTGTGTGTGTGTGTGTGCGTGCGTGCGTGCACGTGCATGTGAGTGCATGTGTGTGTACACATAAAACAGAAATAAAAGAAAAAGAAGCCATTAATTTGAGAAGGAATATGGGAACATAGGCAGGATTGGGGGGAAGAGAGGGAAAAGGAATGGTGTTAATACATTTAGTTTTAAGATACTTTCAAATGAAAATGGAAAGTAGACTATATAGCAAAGCAAAAAGTTCTCAAACAAGAAACATAAATAAACACTAAACGCTTTTTAAACTGTACAACGTTCTCAGTCATCAGGGAAAGGCAGATTTATCTACTTTAAGATTTTTACCTCACTCAAGTCAAAACAGCCAAATATCAGGAAGATCAATGACAGCAAATGTTGACATGGATGTGGGGAAAGGGAAACGCTTATGCACTGCTGGTCAGAGTATAAACCAGTGCGACCACTGCGGAAATCAGTCTGGGGGTTCTCAAAAACCTAGAACTAGAACTACAATATGACCTGTCTCTAGCACTCCTGGGCGTATACTGTACATCCTACCACAGACACTTGCACCGCATATGCACTGCTGCTCTATTTACTGTAGCTGGAAAATGGAATCAATGAAGACGCTTATCAGCTAACCAATGGATAAATCAAATGCTGTACACATACATGCATATACACAATGGACTATTACTCAGCTTCAATGAAAAATGAAATAATGGGATGCACGGGTAAATGAATGAAACTGGAAAAACTTACGCTACGTGAAGTCACCCAGGCCAAAGGAAGGTAGAGAGGGGAGCAGTAGGGGCAGAAATGTCCAAGCAGGGACGATGGGTGGGAGATGAGGAAACAAGATATTGGTGAAAGGTTTTGCCAAAATGAAGTGTGCATGTAAAACCTATATGGAAACATATACTCTCCCACCCCCCCAAAAAATTAAATTAGAAGAGACAATAAAAAACAGGTGACATGATATAAGAAAGGAAAACACTCGGGATGAAAAGTGGGGAGTGGGGATTGGGGAAAGAGAGAGCAACTCAAAGCTGCACATAGATGAAGAATCTTTATGGAGGTTCACAGGTTTTTACGCTACTCAAAAATATGAGAGAGAGAGAGAGAGAGAGAGAGAGAGAGAGAATGTATGTGTAATATACTATATATATATGTATGTATATCACATACACCTCTATGTATATGCATGTATGTATAATAACTCTCTTGGTTTTTATTTCATCTCCCCAGTCACTGAAGATTTGTTGTCCCCTTTCAAGTCTCCAGTGTGAACTTTCCTTAAGTCTTAACCTTTCCTCCTCTGAACTGTGCAACTTGATGACCACCCATGAGGCACCAGCCTCACATTTACATTTCAAACCCAATCTCTCTTCCAAGTTCCTGACACACAACCTACTTGATTCCCTCTTGTGTGTTTCTCAAAGTTATCACCAAGCCGAGTCTAGTCTTAGGGTCTCCCACCTAACTAACCCTCATATCATCGCAAAAGCTGGTGGTACCAATCAGAAGTCAACTCAAGCTCAACCCATTAGGAAGAACGGCAGCGGCAGCAACTTCAGCCTCAGAAATGTCTATCAAATCCTAGCATCCCCACCACCAACCCCTTGTTTCAATTTCTCTCATCTGAAATTCTGCTGGTGCTCCAGTTAATCTATACACAAGTGTGTTTTAGGCTTTCATTCAACTTGCTCTTGATACTGCATCCAGAGTCATCTTTTGAAAATACCAATGGAGCTGTAGCAAAGCTCTGTTGCTTGAGTTTTCCTGCCTGGCCCACGGTCAGGATAAATCTCTTTCACCTGCCAGTACCACAGCCGCTCAGACCCAACCAAGTAAACACAGAGACTTATATTGCTTACAAACTGTATGGCCGTGGCAGGCTTCTTGCTAACTGTTCTTATATCTTAAATTAATCCATTTCTATAAATCTATACCTTGCCACATGGCTCGTGCCTTACCGGCATCTTTACATGCTGCTTGTCCTGGCGGTGGCTGGCAGTAGTGACACCTTCTGCCTTCCTGCTCTTTTAATTCTCTCTGTTAGTCCCGCCTATACTTCCTGCCTAGCCACTGGCCAATCAGTGTTTTATTAGCAACACATTTGCCATACAGAACATCCCACAGCACTTCCCCCCTTTTTTTTAATAAAAAGGAAAACGCTTATAACTAACATAAGAAAAACTATATACAGAAGTACAATAACTATATACAATATATACAAGTAATAAATACCTAAACAATGTCTAGTCTATTTGTATTTAACAAATTCAGAGAAAATAATTCTATTATCTGTCCTATTGTATCTAATTCACTTTCTATCCTAATTAATCTTCAACTATAACTAAATAATCTTCAACTCCTTCAGAGACCCAAGAAGGAAATAATATTAGCTAACAAAAATAAAAACAGGAAGTACATGCAAGCAACTTCCAAAAAATTGTGAGTTGACAGAAACAGCCAGCTGCCTGGACAGTCATCTGAGGTTTCTCCACAATGTTGGGGCATCATCTTCAGCCTATAGGCTTAGCGTATCTGACAGACTCATTTGTGAAGTAAGATATACACAAAGTCAACAGTTCAACCTCACATTGGGTAAGAGCAGTCCATGTACCAGAAATACCTGAATTCCACTAGTGTCATGTCATGATTCAGGATTTTAAATTCTGGAAATTGTTGATGTTTTTTGAATTCAGCTGCCCATTCTTCTTGGCTATGTGTGTATGTGGCTTCATCTCAGCATCCCGTTCTTCTCCACATCCCTCTAAGCTATTGAGAGGCGTGAGCTTAGTTACTCTTCAAGAATAACTGTTTCAGCTGCTGTTCCATTGCACATCAGAAGCCATCGGCCCATTGCCTGTTCAGCTGCCTTCAAAGAAAAGGGCACCGTACCTTTTCCGAATTGTGAAGGCCACTTCAGGGATGCCATATTGTCCTGGCCTCAGAAGATGCCTTTTGATAAAGCCATAACCACACTTGTTTTGGAAAGAATCAGTAGTCCTTTGTTTCATGTTCTGTCTGTCCTGTTTGTCAGCAGTTGATTCGAAAATACTTTGTTGTCCGGTGCCTAACTTTTGCCACAATGAAAGTTAACTCCATATGCAGTTTCTTCAATGCCCATATTCTCTCTGAAGTAAATATACATATTGGTTTAACTCAGCTTCCTTTACAATCAAATATCTCTCTGCAGTTAAGAATCCCAAAGACAACACAATCCAGATTCTCTGTGTGATATCCATCTTTACGTGGCTTATATTTTATACTACCTTTACTGTCTCTTTGAAGACTTCAAATCTCTTGAAGGGATTTCACTTTTAAAGTAAAACAAACAACATAAATAAGAAACAGCAGTCAGGTATGGTGGTGTGTGTCTCTAACCCCGAAAACTCGAGAGTCTGAAGAAGCAGGGCTCACAACCTCATGGGCCAGCCTGGTACAGAGTGAGACCCTGTCTCAAAAAACTTATGTGAACATATACATAACTCAAAGTATAATAGGAAAAGCTATCTGAAATCATAAATTATTCTAAATTGAAGATATATATATGAGAAGAATTAAAAATTGTAAATAAAATTCTCACAGTTACAAAACACTGATAGAGCATGAACATAATAAGTATCATTTCAAAGGAAATCATTTCCTATTTCATAATCCCTGTTCATGATCTACTTTTTTTTTTTTTGGTTTTTTTGAGACAGGGTTTCTCTGTGTAGTTTTGGTGCCTGTCCTGGGGCTCGCTTTGTAGACCAGGCTGGCCTTGAACTCACAGAGATCCACCTGGCTCTGCCTCCTGAGGGCTGGGATTAAAGGCGTGTGCCACCACTGCCCGGCCTACTTCTTTAAATAACACTCAATACACTGATATTCAAAATATACAAAATTAATAGAATTCCCTTAGAGGTTGCTATAACAGGATATAACCCTAGAAAGAAAGCAAAGCAAATCAGCCTTAAAAATTTTGTTTAGATTTGCTGGAACTATGTGGTGTCAATGAGTAATGCCAGACAAGAACATAAAAATGAGCAAGCAAAAGGAAGCTTCTGGATAAGGGCAAAGAAGAGATATAGTGTGTGTCATGCACAGGTCTTATACTAATTAACTGTGAAAGCCTGAAAGAGTTGGAATAATCTTCAGTGACTAACATGTCAACTGCTATCTTGATTGCCAGTCCTTGGGCTGATACTTCTTTACAGCACTATCTTCAGAAAGGTTCTGTGGCATCTTGACACTCACCCCAGATGGTGTCTTAATACAGAACTTTGCAAGTAAACCAAGTATGTGCCAGTCAAGGACTGGACAGTTGCTAAGTTCCTATCCACATGTAAATGACGGCATACAGTCTTCAAAGTACAAAGATATGTGTTTTTGTGTCTAGGACTTCAACAGTGCCTTATAATTAAAAAGCACCTGTTGAGATATTATAAAGTGTTGGTCACAGGGCAGGTAATGCAAATACAAAGACAACTAGTAGAACACATCTACCTTCAAGGAGCTTTTAAGACTCGAAGATGACTTAACTGAGGAGCATTTTTAATTAAAGATAAAATCAATATAATACATTGTGATCATCTGGTCTAATTGTAAATATCAAATCAGAACATGTGTTATGCTTTAGACTCTGACTGGAGTTAGTCATGCTTTCACTAAAACATTCCTAATTAAGTGTGTCTTTCTAGAGGATTACCTTTAAAAATCTATTATTAAATCCTCCTACGTTGACCGTCAAATGTCTTTGGAATGCTGTCTTTTAGAAAGCCATGAATGATAAATCAAGAACACAACAGACCATCCAAAAATTGTATTTTAATTTTACCTTGAAATGTTCAATCCCAAATATTTATTTCCTCATACATTCTGGTCAACCTGCTTCTCTCTATAGTCAAAGGGAAACAGCTCATTCTTTGCTTTCAGAATTTGCTGACTGAATTTCTGTGGTTAGAATAAGCATCCCACTCTGTCCTCCCACTCATCCCATTAGCAGCCTTAGGTGACTCTAGTCCATGTCTTTTGAATCTCCTCGTTCATTCACACACACCATTCAACTAACTGGGCACCTGTTATATGTGTTTATGATGGAGACAATAAAAACTGATGCCACCCTCAGCAGTGTATTCTGAACTGAGATGAGAGTGCTGAGTGAAAATGCTATGAAAATATATGCACAGAAGGCAAGTACTGAAACCAGCCTGGGAAGTTTGGGAAGATGTAGCAGATGAGGTGTCATTTAAGCTAATTTTAAAGGCCAGGATAAATTTAGATTAAAAGGAAAATGTCTGATCAAGAGTAATGTATGAGTGGAGTCACCAAATAGTGAAGGTGCAATGAAAATCAACGAAGACAATGGAAGTCGGGGCTGTGTAGACAAAAAAAAAAAAAGAAAAGAAAAAAAAAGATAAAATGACCTGGATACAGACCCTAAAGTTTCAGCTTCATTCTGGAGTATGAAAGAGATATTATCTGTGAAACTCAAAGCATCATATTTAGACAAAAAGCTAAGAAGTTTATGATAGGTGTCAATAAATTTCAAGTGTCTACAAGTTAAAGAGATATCAAAAAGGTGTTGCAATAAGAATTCAGAATTTAGCTGAAAATTCAAAATGTATAATTATAGATTTGAGAATCTTTGGCATGTCCTTGCAACTGAAGCCACCACATGAGACTTAACAGAAACTATTTGTACAAAGAAAGGAATAACAGGCTATGGTAGAACCTTTAAGGAGGCCAATATCTGAAATTCAAGATGGGGCAGAATAGAGACATTTAGAAAAACTGAAGGCAAATTAGAAGGAGATGGAGCTGCAGATGGCTGAGAAGAGGGTACTTCAAAATGACCTTCAGCACTCACTATAATTATCACTCACCTTATTCTTATTATTTTTCTAAGTTTTACCAAATATACAATATCCGCTTCTTGTGGTCTAGAAACGGATGTGTTTGCTTGTTTGGGTTTTCTGTGTGCAAGGCCCAGAGGTGTTCACTCTGCTGCCTTTATGGAATGCAGGAACTATCTCATTCCTCATAACTGGGCTCATTATCAATCATAACTATGTTCTGTATGGACAAGCTGAAGCTGTTGTGTAGCCAAACACCGTGGAATGTTTTTCCTCATACCTGTGTTGAACCAGGTCTCAGACCTTTTCCCACTACCATCAAGTTTTTACCCTGGGTTGCTATAATAGGTGACAATACGTGGCCTAGGGTACAAAAAAAAATCTATAAATTCAAATCACCCTCCTAAGATTTTACCTTTTAAATTATACGTTCATGAAAAACAATGATAATGTCCAGATACAACACCAGAGTAGAAGCTATTTATATCTTTTGCTTTTACCAAGTTTTAATAACCAATATAAAAGAGATTGCTTATATCAATATATTTCTATTTCAAATACCAGGATGTAAGATATATCCTTTTTTTTCCAGAAAGAAGGGATTAGGAAAGAATACTTAAGCCCCACTATATTACAATACAGAGACAACCAAGAAAGATAAATCTGCTAAGCTGTATGAAATAAAAAAAGGTAAAGCCACTGGGTTACCTTACTTTTCTTCTCATCTGTTTCTACCCAGACACTAAGTAATTTTTCTGACCTTAGCAGACCTCTAAATGTCTGCATATCCTACTTAGAAAAAAAGTAGTACATATATATTACTATATATACTACATTATATTTTTGAAAAAAAGTTATTTTGATTTATGCAGATCATGGAAACTAAAATAGCCTAATTTTTCTAAAATAAAAACTGCAAGAGAAAAATGAAAACAAAAACAACATTTTAAAGAGTTTCTCATTTCACCTCTTTAGATGACAAGGGAAGAGGCTGGAGAGATGGCTCAGCAGTGGAGAACACTTGCTGTGTGTGGTGTTTTGAAGGTAATTGGTCCCCATAATCTCACAGGGAGGTGTGGCTTTGTTGGACTGGGTATGGCTTTGTTGAGGGAAGTGTGTCACTGTGGGAGTGGGCTTTGAGGATTTCTATGCTCAAGATACCGCCCAGTGTCTCAGTCTACTTCCTGTTGCCTTCTGATGGAGGTGTAGCTAACACTATGTCTGCCTGCGTGCCACCATGCTCCTCGCCATGTTGATAATGGACTGAACCTCTGAAATGTAAGTGAGCCACCACAACTAAATGTTTTCCTTTGTCAGAGTTGCCGTGGTCATGGTGTCTCCTCACAGCAACTGAAACCATAACTAAGACACTGTTCTTATACAGGACCCAGATTCAGTTGCCAGAACCCACAACTACCTAAAACTCCAGTTCCAGAGGACCCAACTCCCTCTTCTTTTCTCTGTGGCACTTCTCCACACAAAGAACACACACGTTCATTCAGGCACCATACACACTTACTCATAAAACAGAAAGTAAATAAATCTTAAAATAAGTATAAATGACAAAGAGCAGTCATGAGATCCACAATGATTATGCACCAATAACAGACAACTTTAAAATAGCTTGTTATCTAAGTTATGTTTCTGTTGCTGTGATAAGCACCATGACCAAAAGCAACTTGGGAAGGAAAGTATTTATATCACCTTTCAAGTTACAGTCCATAAAAGAAAGAAGGAGAGAAGTCAAGGTAGAAACTCAAGGCAAGAACCTGGAGGCAAGAACTGAGAAGAGGTCATAAAGGAACACTGTTTACAGACCTGCTTCTCATGGCTTGCTCACCCTGCTTTCTTATACAACCCTGGACTACCAGTGCAGGGGCAGGACCACACTCAGTAAGCCAGGCCCTTCCAATCATTCACTAATCAAGAAATTGCCCCCAACAGACCTGCCCACAGGGCAATCTGATGGACACATTTTCTCAATTGAGGTTCCTTCTTCCCAGATGACCCTAGTTTGTGTTAAGTGACAAAAACCTAGCCTGACCATTTGGTTTCTTGAAACTAAGACTATTCTTCAAAGATCAATGAACAATACTTCAGGTACAGAAATAAAAGCTGATAAGTAATAATAAACAATTTGAGGTCTAGGTAGAGCAGGGAACCTTCATCAGTAACTGCCACTGTACTAAGTCTTACTTGTTAATATATACCCATATTAAATATGACAGCCCATTAAAAGACACTAAATAGCATAAGATATCTACATGGCAGTATAGACACTTTAATTGGTTTTCAATGCACATGCCTTCTCTATATAAACATAATAATATCTTCCAGACAAGTAAGTTAACTTAATGATTAGTAATAAAAAAAGTACTAAACAATGTATAAATCATTAACTGGGTATTATCATCTATATTATCTCAGTTTCACTCATTATGCTACTTTAAAATAGCTAATATTCTGATTAAATGCCTTAATGACTTACAACAATATTACATTATCTTACTACTTAAACTTCAAAGGGATTATCAAAATATTACATTCTGAAATCTATTTAAATGAATTCACACTCCAGGGATATGGTCTCTAACTGCAGGCTATATTTTTGCTAGGCTCAAAAGAGAATTTTCATAGACAATCCTGTATGCAGTTGTAACTTATGACTATTATTTGAAAAAAAAGATTGAAAATTTGCATTTAGTCTTGCCATAAAAGAAGTATCCACTGAGGGTCTATGAAACGTGGTGTCTCATTTTCAGAAAATCATTACTGTTAGCCAAACAATGATTTTCAAGATCCTATACCCCTTGTTTGCATTACATACTGCTCTGACACATTTTAAGACTTTTAATTGCTTGCTTTTCAGTGATTTGATACAAATAATTTGGTGCAGAAAAAATGTTAAATGCATATGTTACATTATCCAACAGAAAGCTATAAAGATAAACTACTTGACAAGTAGTCCATCATTCAATGCTAAAAATGAGACATTTATTATACCCTGTGACAAAGAAGTTAACACTCTTTTGTTTTTAGTAAAAAATAAGAAAATTAGCCTAAGAAATTACCCCAAGCTAATTTTTCTTCTCATTTTGAATTAGGTTTGCCTTGCTGTTATTTCAAAATTTACTATTTTCCCATTACTTTTTATGCTATAAATATTTATGAGCTATTTAATGAGAAATAATGAAAATTATAACTTCCTATCAGGCTCTGTGATTATTTTACCTTTTGATCCCTTGCCAAATTCCCACCTTGGTGTGAGTGTAATCCTGGTCACACTGCCTTCACAACACTATGGGTGGGGCCAGCTCCAACAAGACTTCCTCCCTACAAGCCCAAAAACCTTCAGGAACCACAAGGAGGGATGAATCTGGGGGTGAGTCACATTTTCAAAGAGTAAAGGCAGTAAGAGCAGTATCCTTGGGTGCAGTAAAATGAAGTTTGAATGTGTTTCTGTTTCACCATATGAAAGCCTTGTGAATTACAAGGACAGATCTTACAAGTCCCACTGTATGCAGGAAGCTAATAAACTGAATGGGATGACCTGATAATGTTTATATCTACAGAAAGTGACAGCATTATGAACAACACCTAGTGGGGCGGGGTGGTGAATGCCTTTAATCTCAGCACTCAGGAAACAGAGCCTGGTGGATCTTAGAGTTGGAGGCCAGCCTGGTCTACAGAGTGGTCTACAGAGTGAGTTCTAGGACACCCAGGGTTACATGGATAAGCTCTATCTCAAAAAAAAAAAAAAAAAAAAAAGGCAAAATCAAAAAAAAAAAAAAAAAAAACCCAACTACTATAATAACAAATAAGACCAAAACCTAGTTCAGTATTCTGTACAGCAAGCCAGTGTCAACCTTTCAGACGACAGAAGTTTTTAAGTGGTAGGAACTACACCAGCAATAAGCTATAAGAAGAACAGTGTCTACCCATTCTACCCACACAGCCCATTGACTGGCCCAATTTTAATGCATGACATTTTAATACCTGGTCTTATTGTTGAACTAACTACCATCATTCTATGAGTAGAAGTATCCTACCTGATAAATAAAATTCAGAACAGTACGAATGAGAAGAGAGAGCCTTGCAGTTGAGAAGAAAAGTGGCCAAATACTACTGTATTAGGGAGAGCCGTGTGTGAGAGAGCAAGCAGGTGAGGGAAACAGAAGTTAGGGAGATGTATGTGCTCAGAAAAGCACAGGGTTTCCACCAGCCACACTCAGTGCTCCTGCTGCTCAGAAGATTCGCTCTCTGGATTCTCAGACTAAATGCCATAAGCAAGGGGTCAGGAAACCAAAGTTCTAAAAAGTTCCCTCCTATGAGAGAAAACCAACACAGATAGGCTGGACTGCTTGTCAAGAGTAGAGCACAGATGAACGGCCTTTGTAAGCATCCAGCAAGATATTTGATATGTAGAAAGGAAGCACATGCTAGCTTCCTACCCACAACAGATGAACCAAAGAGACCATAGTGCCTGTACCCCCTCTTTTTATCAACTCTTAATAAACAGTGAAGGCTGGAATCACTGGATAGGAGTTTGAGGTTCTGTTACTCCAGTTGCCTTGTGCCTCAGGGAAGTTTTCTTCAACTCCCAAGACCAAATCTAGAATATCCAAACTCATCTCACAAGATCCAATGTTCAAAGTTGTTTAAAAACAGAACATAAACCATTAAGGTAAATGAAATTCAACACAATGGCACTTTTATAATCCATGCAAAACAAGCTCATCCATATGCTTCTTATAGACGTGGGAGAATAGAGTGTTTCAGGAATTCACACTGATGTCTTTCTAGGAGGTTTTTGGACTGGTTTACACAAGCCAGCCTTCCTGTTGAACAAGTTGAACAAACGACCTTCAGGAGAGGTTGTGTTTTCTATCACTCAAGTTGGCAGTAGCCCAGTGATCATACTGATTTGCATACCATAGAGTACCTAAATGGTAGTATTCTATTAAGAAAGAATATACACAAGTTATAAATAAATCACCACAGATCAACCAAAACCCAATGGTTTTGTATCTTTCCATTATTTTTGACACTGTCTCATTTCTTTCATTAACATTTGGGAACTTTGTGCTGTATGTGTACATTTGTTAAGACACGTTATTGTTGAAAGTGAAAACATCCCTACATAGTTCAGGGTTAGCCTTCCCAGGGTCTAACCCCACTTACTAACAGTGTGGACCGGGACTGATGCCAGCAAGTGGGCTTGCCCCTCCAGTCTTTTCTGCCTAACAGAACATCTTGAATTCAGACGCTCACATTCCAGCCACTTTCACTCTTCACTGCTCATCCTTTTCCTTCTTCTTCTCATCCATCCCTGCTTTTACAATAAGATACAGTATGCTTCGGTCTAACGTGAAAATTTTCATCAACAGAAATAGACCTATATCATCGTCACCCCTCCCTAGTCTCCCTAAATCTATATTTCATTCTTTTCCTGGTTGGCAACTGATGTTTCTCAAAAGTACAGTATGGCACGTGTGCGCACAGTAGTAGAGCAGGAATACAAATGTAATAGCAGCTTCTACTTTATCTCTTCTCTCTAAGCAGGTTATAGTGACAGATTCTTGAAAATGAAGGCCCAATCCTCAGCAAGAAGGCAGCGATGCCCAGAGTCGTCTTTGTAGACCAAGTCACATCTTGAGAAGAAGTATGGAAACCCATAAAGTTGTAACAATTTCCTAACCCACGTTCACACAGTAAGTGGAAGAACTACAAATACATACATACATACATACATACATACATACATATATATATATATATATATATATTGCACCATTCCAAAGACCTTTCCACTGTACTATGATGCTTTTCATTATCTTTAAATTGGAGGTTCTGTGAATCAGTGGAGGTGAACTCAGCCCTGCTCCATTAAGACCAGCAGCGATGTTCTAAGTCAGCTTCATCATCTGTAAAACCAATTCTCTGAATTGCAAGAAGGACTAGAAATTTATATAAAGAAAAGATACATGTTAGAAGCTTCCTTTTGGTTGAGAGACAATGTAGTGCCTGGGGAAACAGCTGCATTCACTGTGAAAGGTCTGGGTTTGAATCCTGCCTGAGCCATGTATGGGAATCAATTTAGGATATCACTGAAACCCTCAGGATTGGGTAACGAGCTGAGATTTGTGACACCTGGCCTATCTTCTGCAAAAGATGCTGTGAGGATGCAAGCACACATTGTAAGCCAGCACAGGTCACCCATGTGACACCACAACCAACGAGAGTAATGGCTGGCACGCAGTAAATACTCGATAAACGTTAGCCAATTTCAGTAACTATTTCAATATGGTTTTTAATTTACATCCTTGAATTATCCCCCTGAATCTCTACTTCTATTTCGTTTTTCTGTTCTCTTCCCTTTCTGAAGCTCATTTCTCTTGGAAGCTTTTATTTAAGAGAAGAAATAAGATTTTACCTCTAATGAGATCTTCTCTGATTTAGGTCCCAGATAACACAGTTTTCCATCTATGTAATATATTGGCTCATAATGCCTAGTGACAGGTACTTGAAAGAACATTCATTGAGGAAGTGAGGTTTCAAAAAGGTTCCAGAACACACACACACACACACACACACACACACACACACACACACATACACACACACAAATACGCACATCACAAACACACACATACACACACACATACACACACACAAATACGCACATCACAAACACACACACACACACACACACAAACACATACACACATCACAAACACACACACATACACACAGAATCAAAAATTAAGAATTCTGTTTTACAAACACTTACATTAAGCATGAAAAACAATTTTTTCAGAGCCAACTTTTTCTAACTATAAAACACTATTACTTAAAATTAGAGGATTTTACCAAAAAAAAAAATAATATGAACATAATGATGAAGTACTTCCAACTAACTTCACACAATATTTTTAAACTTTTGAGGTGGAAGTAAACTGATTTATTTTTCTATTTATACTTATTTAATGTCGTTATCAAATCTAGATTCAAGTAGTAATTTCACTCAAAACTAACCACACAAATATAATCTAATTTGTATTTTCTAAGGTGGGTTTCCCAATACCCATCCATTTTCTCATTCTCTCTAAGTGTCTGCTGTTATACTTTGTGGTAACAGAACTAACGCACGGCAAGCAGCGTAAGGTGATGGTCCTGCACTGATCACAAAAGTAAAATTTGAATCTAATTTCTCTGTCCCCAGAACTTCAGTTCTGCTTGGGTCTTCCGGAAAAGTAGTTTTTCAGATATGTGATAATGTTGGCTCAAGTATTGCCACAAAACTCTTTTTCTCTTTTAGCAAGTATTTCAGAGGACTGTGTAAAGCATCCTGTTTTCCGATCATGTCCCTTGGCAGGTTTAGAAAAGGCCACCACCCATGACTAGATATCATTAAGGGCCCCTTACACAGGTGTCCTCTGAATGGCTCCTATGACGCCCCTAGTTTCTAAGACACCAAGTTCCTTCTAGGAAAAAAGTGTACCACTGTCTCACTAACTGCAGACACCGTGACGGGCTTACGTGGAAGTGCACCAGCGTTCCAGAACACTCCCCAACCCACCACTGCACACAAGGCCACGCCATTAGCAGAGGAGGCTGATTGATAAAGTTAATGCAGAAGTCCAGGATTATCGGGAGCTGTTGTATAACAGCATGACATGCGGCAACACTAGGTGAAACCGTGCCATCAAGGAATAGTGTTTGCAAGCCCGAGGAAAACAAGAAAAGGATATGCTGGACATGAGCAGCGGGGCAGAGTCTTTAAATTTCTGCTTCTCCGTGTAAACCCGTAGAATATTATCACTGACCCGAGGTAGACAGCAGGTTTGCAATTCTGTCCTGAAACTCCTCCACTCTCATTTAAAATCCATCACTCTCCACACGGCTTCCAACAGCCAATGAAGAAGCATGAGGGCCACTACTTGCACTGTGCCTCCCTCTCCTATCCGGACTCTGTCAGGCAGCAGCCCATATTTATCACTAGCTGCTGGAGGCCTCCTTCTACCTGCTGTCTGCAGCGAGAGAGACCAAAAGAAAACAGCAGCAAATCTGCAAAATGTTAGCCAACCACGGGAGAGTGTCCAGGACAGGTGGCAGGGGCTGCAGCAGTGAGGACAGATGGACTGACAACCACACAGACAGACAGCAGCACCATTAGACACCATCCATTACTTCCAGGCTCAGAAGAGGGGAAGCCTGCAGCACCAGGGGGGACGTCATTCTTCCACTAGGGACAGGAAGCAGATTAACGAGGGTTCTGCCTCCCTCAAGCTGGCAGGCTTAAAGTATTTGTTTTTTTGGATGAGAAGGAGCAGGGAATTCAGAAACCTGCTGCTCTTACAGAGTCAGACCAGCTCTGGCCTTCGAAGTGAATGGCCTTTTAATTTTCCCAGAGTCTATAATGAAAGAGGAAGAAGAATGACTGAATCTCTACTATTTTGCTGCGGCCAGACACCCACAGCTCTCCCTCCCTACTCTAGCTTGTAGTTGCTTTTGCTTGGGGGACCCATAGTCGGAATGCAGGTTCTCCTAGTCTTCTCCTGCGTGGCTATGCTGCACAGAAGGGAAGGGGACACCTTCCCAGACAGCACCTTCCCTTCAGTAGGCAATTCTAGGGAGTGGGAGAAAGGCCACCTGGGTGTGCTCTGTGCCCTGGTGTCACCCCCCTGCCCCCTGCTCCCTCTCCACACTTCCCTGCAAAGAGCTAACTCCAGATGCAACAGGTTCCTTTTGGCTCTTCATACCAATTGCCTGCCCCAAATACATCTTCTGCATAAGCAGAGGATACCAAGACATCAGTACCAGTCAGGGTCTGTCTACATCCCTCCACCCCAGAGAGGCAAACTTTACTGAATTCCTGAAGACTTCCCAAGGGAAGCCAGAGTTGAAATCTCCTTTAGCTCCACTCCATGGGCGAGGCTGAGGAGCAAGCAAAGCTCATCCTGGGTGGCAGTACTTGCAAGCAGTTCCGAAGCAAACAGTAGCAGTGTGTCACACACTTCTGCACCACTAACAACCAACCCCATCCTCTCCCCATCCCCAGGAAAGTGGGGCACCACCGGGCAGAGGTCCCCTGAAGGGTGGATGGGTTCTAAAGACAGGAGTGTGCAGATTATTCAATCCCTGTCTGCTTCCTTCGGGAACTGAGAAGGCCCCAGAGGTGTCTTGGAAGCCAATAATGAGAAACCCCTATTTTATTCAGGCCAGGGTCGTCAATCAGCCTCTGCCATTATCACAAACTTTGTACTGCCAATGGCCTTACATATGGATAAGAAAATGTGTCTCCATACAGTTATTCTGTGTCGAAGACTGGGAATAAAAGGTTAAAGAGGAGCAGGAAGGCAGGTTACCAAAGATGGCAACTGCCCAAAAAAAGACCCAACCTTGCATTGTAAATGAATGAGTACCAAAACGAACACTAAAAATAAGCATTTTTATTATATAAATACCAGCACCCTTCACTGTTGTAACTCAGATCTGCTCAACAACTCCAGAGAGGAGCTTGCCCTCCACAACTCAGCACCTCCACCACCACCCTTTTCTCTACTCACCCCCTAGTCCCTAATCTGCCCTCAGCCCAGGGCCCTTCCACTGGGTGGGATCAGCTTTACTCAGCTCAGCATATCTCGCCCTAAGGTGGTCCTCCCGTCCACCTAGTCCCCCTAGGCACTCCTGTCTCAAGCCATCCTCCTGGGGTCCTAGGTTCCTGGCTCTGTAGGGTCCTCTCCTTCCTGTAGACTCCCAAATCTCTACCCTGCTCAAGCCCGGGAGGGGGCCCTAGCCCCAAGGTGGGCACCTCTGCCCGCACCCCTGCACCCTCGCCAGCCCCTCCCCCACACTCAGCCAAGAGTGAGTGGTGAATGGACGGATGGAGGCACCACCACCGAGGGATGGATGGCGCGCCTTACTGGGGGGGGGGGGGGTTGGGGGGGGCGCTTACTTGAGCATGGCCTCTTCTTTTTCCTCCTCTTCCTTCTGCCGGTCCATCACTGCCATGATAATGTTCCTCTCCTCCTCGGTCAGGTGGCTCAGGTCGGGCAGTTCTTGCATAGGGGGAGGCACCGTGGGTGGGCGAGGACCGCGGGGCCCCACGGCCGAGGACATTTTCGTGGCCTGCCCGCCCCCTCGGCTCGCTGGCTCTCGCTCTCA
>CABHPR010148370.1:3164-42543 GCA_902168415.1 Peromyscus melanophrys | reverse complement strand
CCCTGGCAAAGAAAACCAAGCAGACTTGTCTCTCTTTAATTCTAGTTCTAGTAACCTTTGCTTGAATCTCCAGCACTCTGGAATGGGAATAATAATGCATACTCTCCAAGAATTGGAAAAATTGAACAGGGAGAGGAATTTGACCACAACATCAAATTCAGAATGAAGAATAGGAGCTCTTGTCTAGCATGCGCCAAGGCCTTATGTTCCATCCAATAAGGAGACGGGATGGCTATGGCTTGCTCTGTGCTTCGTTCTGTGCAATTTTGTTTTTATGATTACAGGTGTTATGGCTGCTAATTACAAGACCAGAAAGGCACAGTTCTTTATTCCATTCATTAAGTGCCCAAGATAAACCCAAACTAATTAAGCCTTCTGCACATCTTGGTTTACTTCATCATCTCTAAACTCATCTAGAACATCAGTACAGGACTTCTGCCTCACTTCACAGTTCAGGCGAATATCCAGGAGAAGGGGAAGAGCATTGATTGGCATTTGGATAGATTCTGCAACCAGTATGGCACTCCTTACTACATACCATCTCATGATGACCTTTGAAGTGGGGCAATGGATTTTTCCTTTTAATCAATGGCAATATAGTTTTTTAGAACACATAGTTTAGTTGGTAGGGGGAGTCTGGGGTGGCAATGTAGACTTCTGAGTAAAAAGAATGAAAATGAAACTTTATGAAATAATTTCAGTATGGGGATTTTGCTATTCAGTCCTTTCTGTAATGTTTCATAAGATAGTTCAAAGTATTTTCCAGTTAGCTACAGTGATGATCCCAAAAAGATAACCACACGGTCTTTCTCCTGGGGTTATCTTTTTCATCCTCATCTTTGAAAGGCAGGGGATGTGAGAGTGTTAGTCAACTGTGTGACTATATGAAGATGAGCTGCCACCAGGTGTTCTGTAGAATGAATGATAATTTGTTTCAAGGAAAAAAATACATCCAGGAGATTCCAGTGACCAACAACAGCCACTTAGCTTTTGTAGGGCAGCCAGGGAGCTTGTTAGACCCAAGGGGCCAGCCTGTGACTACTGACCAAACCCAAGTGACCAGAAGTACCTTCTCCAATTCCACCACATGGAAGCAAGATGCCCAGGTGATATTTAGACTGGTTTACAAATTCCCATTCTTTTAAATGGCTGATGGAATTGTCAACCCCAATTATGTAGTATAGTATGATGCTTGAGGAGTATGTGATGGATTAAGGATCCAGGCTCAAACTGAATGTTTTGGTCTCACACTGAATCTGTAGCTCATTGAAGCTCATTCATCCCATGTAACCCTCTTTGAAATTAAAATAGCCACCTGATAACAATGCCCTATTATCTGAGGGCATGCTATGAATTATTAGGATGCCTATTAGATTTACTTATTGGGATACAGAGCTTCTGTTACATTGTGATTTATTTATATGACATGAATATTGATGGAAAGGATAGGCTGATATAATTAGTTTTTGTTCTACTTAATAATACATGCAGGGAGTTGTGTTTCACTGTGTTGAAGCTATTATTAACCGTCAAACAAAATCTAAAACATTTCGAAATGTGTGATTTATATGTACATATATACATACATGTACACACATGTATGAGGCTAGGAGGTACTTCCTAAAGATAAACTGAAAGATATGTAGCAAATTCAAGATTATGGTTGGCTCTACGGATAGAAAGCAGAGAAACTGACTCCAGGGAAGGAGATGGAATCTGGGAGCACGGTTGTGAAGAGGCTCTTTAGTACTTGTTAGCTTTTTCAGGTAATTGCAACAATGTATGTAATCTTCTAGGGTGCAGATAAAACTAAGATGTAAAGAGACACTTGTCCTCTTGCCCATCCATTCCATGTTAGGGAGTCAATCCTTAGAGACTTGCCTACAGGGCTATGTTAGCAATGGTATGAAAATAGTAACATTTGAATATTATTTGGCAATGCAGAGAAGCAAAGTTGTGATACACCACCCACTTTGGGCAAACTTTGAACACATTATCCTAAGTGGGGTAAGCCAATCAGAAAATCCTAACTATTGCTTGATTGCCTTTATATAAAATGCTCACAAGCAAATCAATAGAGAAAGTTGACTAAAGATTTGTATAAAACTGGGGATGAAGAAGAGAAGAAAACAGGAAATGGCTCCTGAGAGGTGTGTGCATTCTTTGGGGGAATGATAAACTCTAAAATACATTGTATTTCTGGTTGCAGAACTCTGGATCTTCTCAAAACTAGAATTGTACATTCTGTCTACTTAGTAAAAAGTCTTTGTTTTCATCCATGATGCTATATACCTTTTTAGCATCCAGGATTTGACGACATGTGAAATATAGCTCAAAAAAAGCTTTTATTGCCAGGTGATGGTGGCGCACACTTTCAATCCCAGCACTCAGGAGGCAGAGGCAGGCGGATCTCTGTGAGTTCGAGGCCAGCCTGGTCTACCAAGTGAGTTCCAGGAAAGGCGCAAAGCTACACAGAGAAACCCTGTCTTGAAAAACCAAAAAAAAAAAAAAAAAGCTTTTATTTTTTCAAGATTTATTTTGTTTTTGATTATCTGGATATGTGCATTGGGGTATACATTTGAGTGTAGGTGCCCTCAGAACCAGAAGATGGTGGCAGATTCCCCTGAAACTGGAGTTACAAGCAGTTGTCAGCTACCCGAAGTTGGTGCTGGAAAATGAACTTACATCCTCTAAAAGAGCACAAAGTGCTCTTAACCACTGAGCCATTTCTCCACCTATAGAAGCTGTGTTGTTTTGCTTTGCTTTGTTTTTTAATATTCCCAGAGCCAGATGTAGAGACACACCTGTAATTCTAGCATTTCGGAGGCAGAGGCAATTGGATCACCCATGAATTCAAGGCCAGCTTGAACTGCCTATTCCCAAACCAGCCAGAAATGCAAAGCCACACCCTATTCCAAAACAAGTTGGGTGTGGTGATGCACGCCTTTAAGCCCAGCTTTTGTGGACAGAGATAAGCAGATCTCCTTGATTTCAAGGCCAGTCTGGTTTGCATAGAGTTTCAGAATAGCCAGAAATACATAGAGAGATGCTGTCTCAAAAAACAATAATAAAAAATCAGAACCAACTATTTCCAGGGGAAAAGAATTAAATAAATAAATCTATTAAATCAATGTTTTTTACACAAATATTCTTAAATTTTCAAACATTTGTGTAAAAATTGTCCTTTTTACTAAACAGTACTTCATATTGCTTAATCTTGTTTCAGTTTAATGTGCTCTACATCAATCAATAATGAATAATTAGCAATTCTTGAGTTCTTAGTTGTGTTGTTACTAGTATATGTCTGTTTATAAATGATGCCATTCTAATACATGGAACACATCTAGCACATCATAGTTCAAACACTAAAACTAAATATAATATTCAAGTCTTAGAAGTAACTGAAGAGGGCTGAGCATACAGCTCTGTTGTAGAGGGCATGCCCGGCATGCATGCGCCAGTTCCTTCTTTGATCTTCAGCACACCTCCTCTCCCTCCAGGTAACAAATGCAGCTACATAAAAAGGACATGCTGCACATGTTTGCAATAGCACTGGAAAGTAAAGAGCTTTGATGTAAATCTAGTAAAATTTGTGCAAGATCTAGATGCTACAAAGATGAACACAAAGATTTAAATAGATAACCATGTTCATGAACTGGAACACTCCAGATGTCTATTCCCCTCATTTGTTCTGTCAATTCGATGCGATCGTAACCAAAACCCCCTTGAGTTCGTCTATAGAGATCAATCAGCTAACTATAAAATTTACATTAAAATTCAAAAGAGCTGGAAGACTCCAGACAATTCTGAAAAAGAACAATATTTCCAAAACTAATTGTAAAGCTATGGAAACCAGTGCAAGGCATGACTGGCAGAAAGAAAGACACACTGAAAACTGGACACAGTGACCTCCCACAAGTATGGACTGAAAACAGTTGAGCTGTTTTCAAAAAGGAACTCAAAAGCAATATTAAAGAGGGTGGGGGATGGCTCAGTAGATAAAGTGCATACTGTGTGTAAGCATGAGTACTAAGTTCCTATCCCCAGCACCCACCTAAAAGCAGGCGCATGTCTGTAACACCATCATGGGGTGGTGGAGACAGGTAGATCCTGGAGCTCACTGGACAGCCATTTAGTCCATAGGTCAGCTTCAGATTCAGTGAGAGACTATCCCAAAACAAGTGAGTAAATAAAGTGGAGAGCAATAAATAAAAACACCAGATGTCAAACCCTGGCCTGCACACTCGCGCGCGCACACACGTACATATATGTCGTGCACACTGACATACAATAAACTTTTTAAAAGCAATTCAATGAAAAAAACAGTAACCAACATGTGGTACTAGAACATGTGGAGATACTCATACAAAACCAGCAAAGGCCAACACTGACCAATTTACAGAACTAAAAATAAGGACTGATGAGACAGATAGCCACACAAGCCTGGTGACCTGAGTTTAATTCCCATATTCTAGTTAGCTTCCCTGTTGCTAGGATACACACCGGGAGCAAAAGTGTGTTTGACTTACACTTCCCGACCTCAGTCCACCACTGGGGGAAGCCAGGCAGGAACTCAGCAGAGGAATTTGGTTACTAGCCTGTTCCCATGGCTTGCTCAGCCTGCTTTCTGTATAACCCAGGGCCACCTGCCCAGGGGTGGAACCACCCACAGTGGACTGGGCCCTCTCACATCACATTAATCAAGAAAATGTCCCACAGGCTTGCTTACAGGCCAGTCTGATGGAAGAAATTCACTGATTGAGATTCCCTGCTCCAGATGACTCTACTTAGTGTCAGGGTGACAAAAAACCAACACAACAACAACAAACTAACAACAATAAACAAACAAACAACAACAACAACAAAAAGCCCTAAGCAATACACTCTGGAACTCAGTAGAGGAGGAAGGCCAGAACCAGTTCTTCTGACCTCCACAAGTATATAGGATTCCTTTTCCCCACATCTCACCGGCTTTGGTTGTCTTTTTTTTTTTTTTTTTTTTTTTGTCATTCGCCTCAGCAGAATGCCAAATGCTATTTATTGAAGGAGGGAAAAGGCCTTAAATACAGGCTTACAGCTCAATGGGAGAACCCCGGAGGGCAGAAGTTTGCTACCTATGTTTTACAATCTTGCATCTAATCTGTTAACGCCCATTATTCAGGATACACAGACAAGGAACTTCTCTTAAGCATTCAGGAGGGTGGAAAAAACTCAACAATTTTTAAAAATGAATTTATTAATTTACAAAAATATTAACAGATACTTTGTTCCCCTAAAAGAATTTTTTGTTTATTTGTGGTGTGGAAGATTGAATCCAGTGCATCTTACATAATAGGCTATTATGAGCTATGTTACCAGCTCCCAAAAAGTATTTTTAAATGTCTTTTTAAATTTGCTTTTATGTTTGTATGTGTTGTACATGCACATGTATGTGCAGGCTTACACATCTGTGCATCATGGAGCCAAGGGAAGCATCTATTGGCTTGCCTATCACTGCTTTATTCCCTTGAGACAGGGTCACTCCCAACCTGGAGCTAGACTGGTAGCCAGCAAGCCCTACCCACCTTCCTGTCTCTGTACCTGGGTTAACAGCAAATGTTCCTCTGCCCAGCTTCTTACATGGGTGCCGGGATTTGAACCCAAGTCTTCACAATAGTGCAGCAAGTGCTCTTACCCCTGAGCTAGGTCCTCGGGCCCCAACATGAAAGAGTGAAATAGTACACGTGCATTAGGATGGCTAAAATTAAACAAGGATGACACTAAGTGCTGTCAAGGATGCAGAGCAACGGGGCTCTGCATCGCTGAAGTAATTTTAAAGCACAGGCACTTTGGGAAACAGCCTGGCAGTTCTTTATTAAATTACATATACACTTTTCCTACAGCTCAGCAAACTCATGCCCACAAGCTTGCCAAAATGAACTGAAAACACATGTCCACAGAAAAATCTATGTGTAGATGTTGTTGAAGCTTTTATTCCTAATCATTAATGACTGGAAACAACCAAGATACCCCTCAACAGGTGAAAAAACAAATGAATTATGGTATATCCACAGAATGGAATCTATGAATATGTTCATCAAATAAAAGGCTGAGCTCCTGATACATGGAAAGTGTGGATAAGAATGTGTGTGTGTGTGTGTGTGTGTGTGTGTGTGTGTGTGTGTGTGTGTGTGTGTGTGTGTGTGTGTGTGTGTGTGTGTGTGTGTGTGCGTGAGAGAGAGAGAGAGAGAGAGAGAGAGAGAGAGAGAGAGAGAGAGAGAGAGAAGGTCAGAGGTTGACAATGACAAGGTCTCTCCCCGAGCCTGAGCTCATCTTCCCAGCTAGGTTGACTGGCCAACAAGCTCCCAGGATCTTCCTGTGTACACTCTCTGTCAGTGCCAGGGTAGAGACCACTGCACCCAGCTTCTGAGTGCTAGGGATCCAAACTCAGATCCTCACACCAGCAGAGAAAGCACTTTGCACACTCCCATCTCCCCAGTCCGATACAGATAGATTTGAAATGAACTTCTCTAAGCTTAACAATTCAGGCTGGCTCAACTTATACAGCT
Source organism: Peromyscus melanophrys (assembly GCA_902168415.1). Taxonomy (NCBI): domain Eukaryota; kingdom Metazoa; phylum Chordata; class Mammalia; order Rodentia; family Cricetidae; genus Peromyscus; species Peromyscus melanophrys. The sequence continues at coordinate 35,995 of CABHPR010148370.1, read as the reverse complement.
CAACTTATATATAGCATCCCGAAAATCCAGACCTGCAGAACGGAAAACAGACTTGTGTTCCCCTGGTGCTGAGGGAGAAGGAAGAAGCAGACCACAAAGGGGCTGCACTGGGGACTTTGTTAGATGGGGTCACACTGTGCAACCCTGGCTGGCCTGGAACTCTCCGCAAACCAGACTAGCCACAAATTCAGGGAGATCCACCTCCTTCTGCCTCCTGAGTGCTGGTGTTAAAGGTATGTGAACCATACTCAGCTACACCGGGGATTTTTCAGGATGGTAGAACTTCTGTGTTTGGTACTGGGGTGGAAAGTTTATGACTGTATGTATTAGGCAAAATCGAAAAACATAACCACTACCAGAAATGGACTTTACCATATATAAATTTAATTTTAAAAAATGCAATCATAGAGAAATTCCAGAAGGGAATGCATAAAGTAACCAAAAAGCCCAAATGTATTACTAATTCATCATGTTATCCTGGAGAGATGGCTCAGCTATTTAGAGCGCTCACTGCTCTTCCAGAGGACCCAGGTTCTATTCCCAGCACCTACTTGGCAGTTCACATCTATCTGTAACTCCAGCTCCAGGGGATCTCATAACCCCTTCTGGCCTCCGTGGCGTGGACATAGTACACAGACATACATGCAGGCAAAACACATGAAATAAGATAAGAAAATAAAAAATTTTCAAGGGAACTGACAAAAAAAGTACTTGAGCTAAGAAACTCAAGAATAAGAATATTTTGATGGGGCCAGGCAGTAGTGGCACACACCTTTAATCCCAGCACTTGAGAGGCAAAGGCAGGTGAATCTCAAGAGCTTGGGGCCAACTTGGGCTACATAGTGAGTTCCAGAATAGCCAGAGTGTCATAGGGAAACCCTGTCTCCACAAAACAAAAGGGGATCTGTGTTGATGTCCGTGGCCTGAGTTACTACCAAAAGCCATGTGGATGCCTGCGGTCTGGACTGCCTCCTAAAACCCGGCCCCACCCAGACCCTGGTAGAGTTGGCCCGCCCCTCACCTGAAAGTGGCTGGTCCCCATTTAACCAACTCAGCTACTACCCAGGCCCACATCTAGGGTATTGAGTTGGCCCACCCCAACATCTACTCCATCTATAACATGCTGGAGCACATGAAGGGACAGGTCCTAAGGAACCATAGCCATGGGAACTCTGAGACTCAGGGAAACAGCAGAATATCCTAGAGGAGTTTTGGTGAGGGTCCAGGATTGATGGTGTGCGAAAGCCAGAGGCCTTGAAACCAACCAACAACTCATTGCAATGAATATTTGAAAGTAAAGCTGCTTGGGGAAAGGGCAGACTGCATGACACACCACAGCCCCCAAGGCCAGTATGACAAACGAATATGTGATGGAGAGGCAGGCAAGGCAGAAGAGTGAAATGAGGTTTGTTGTTGTTTAATCATTATCATTATTTTTAATTTTTAATTTTCTTTTTTGGAGGGGAGGCTACAAGGGTAGAGGGCAGACATTGAAGGACTGGGAAATGAGTAGAATTGGGGTGCATGATGTGAAATTCCAGAAGAATCAATAAAAAAATTATGCTACAAAAAGAATATTTTGACTGGATGCTGTAAGGCAAGAGCAGGAGAAACTGCACACAAACATAAGTCAAGTTGACAAATTTACCTCATACAGGAATATGGATTTGCAGTTCTAACACCACCCTCCAGGTGTAGTCTGGATGAATAAATAAATCAATTAGCTGTCAATAACAGGAGGTGGCTTCTCACAGAGAGTGAGCCACAGTCAGCTCTATTACAGTGTGGCTTTATGTGTTCTTAAAAATCGTACTGTGCCGACAGCACAATAAGAACTGCAGGGGTGATGGGAAACAAGGTTGGAGATGCAGCACTCCAAACGTCCTCCACAGTAGACTAGAAATAACAGAACTTCACAAAAACAGCAGTTTTGCTCAGGCTAATGATTGCAGAATATTGTTTTAAAGTTTTAAATTACATTATTCTATGGGAAAGCACCCATCACAGCACAGATGTGGAGGTCAGAGGACAATCAACGAGAGCTGGTTCTCTCCTTCCATTATCCCAGTTTCAAACCTGGGTTGTCAGGCTTGGTAGCAAACACCATTAGCAGCTAAGCATCTCAGTGGCCCCAAACTATCATAATTAATATTATGATGTTATAGTTCATTTGGCTTTAGAAACATGCAGAGTTTGTCTGTGAATTTGGTCCTCAGAAATAGTGTGGCTTTTGGATTTTGGTGGAGTGATAGGATTTCCAGACTCCTGAAGGAAAGCTGTTTCAATCATTTGTGACTGGGCATAGCCTTGAGCCCATGGCTTGCCAGCTGGACTCTGCCCACAGTTCCCTCTCTACCTTCCATCCACATGCTTCTCGTGTTTTAAATAAAATTAGAATTTCAACACACTAGATAGCCTTCTTCGGCTAACCAGTTAAATTTTGAAAATTACATTTATTTATTCTTGGTATGCGTGTAGAGGCACATGTGTGGAGGTCAGAGGAGAACTATTTGTGAGGGTTGATTCTCTCCTTCCACTGTGTGGGTTCTGGGGGAGTCAAACTCAAGACACCAGGCTTGGCGGCAAGCGCCTTTACCCACTGGGCCACCTCGCTGGCCCTTCAACTTCAGTGCCTGTTTCTATTGGCAATTCGTCTGCTTTCTTAGCTGGACTCTCACTGCATAGACAGCTAAAGGCTTTGTACGTCAGCTACGCTTACACCCCTTGGCCCAGCCGATCTTCGATCTGGAAAGAACAATTCCACTAAAATTCTTATGGACGCTACTTTCCTTCAGATTACGGAGAAGAATTCTCCTGACTTTTCCTGTTTCTCTTCAATCCATTTGCCTGGCCATCTTCTCATTTCTTCTCAGTCTCTAGGCCTCTTTCTCTTACAGTTTTACCACTTTCTTTTGTTTATTTTCACAGAACTATTGCTGAGGGTCCTCAAGGTAATTCCCTTCAGTTTCTTGCTTGAAAGAATCCATGATGTTTCTTCTGAAGCACTTTACTATTCCCCACCAGTATTTCCAGCTTCTCCTCCCCATGCTGTTTTTTTTGCATTGGTTGCTTGGTGTTTGTTAACTTGGACATTTGAATGTATTAGGAATGCTGAAGACTTTATATGAATATGTGTGTCAATCACTCACAGATCTAAAGGTGTAAGAAAAAATAACTTTGGGCTCGAGAGACGGCTCAGAGGTTAAGAACACTGGCTGTTCTTCCAGAGGTCCTGAGTTCAATTCCCAGCACCCATATGGTGGCTCACAACCATCTGTAATGAGACCTGGCTCCCTCTTCTAGCCTGCAGGGATACATGCAAACAGAACACTGTATAAATAATAAATAAATAAATCTTAAAAAAAAGAAAAGAAAAAATAACTTTGTTGGAGAACACATGTGAATGTCTGATGTCTGGTGTGTGTGTGTGTGTGTGTGTGTGTGTGTGATATGCATTTCAATAAAGCTTGATTTGATGGTATAGAGCTTTTCTGTTGATCTGTTGTTCCTTGGGAATAAAACTGGAAAAAAAAAAGACATGTATCACACCCTAGTTATTCCTTCATATGAAAATTTCTTTGAAACAAGTTCATGTTTCCAAAGCATTTCACCAGCATGCACACTACAGTAAGAAGCAAGAAAGAAAGAGTAAAAGGAACCCTTAGACACTGGATTATTGTGAAAAAAATCAGTATGAATTCATATTCAGTGCAGATACAAAAACTAGAAGTCTTGGTAGTTCTAGTCCAAAGCTGAAGTCTGGAGGATCACTGGAGAGTCACTGGCATTGAACCTCTATTGAAAGAGTCCAGATGCTACTGTCCCACGTCCACAGGCAGTGAGAGCAGAGAGACAGACACATTTGCTCAGAAGAAATGGGTTGCGTACACTGGACTTTCCTCTTTTCCCTCCATCTTTCTTCCACCCAGGCCTCCCGGCCCACTGGATGGTGTCATCTGCATTCAAAGTGGGCCTCTCCCTCCAGTTTCTGTCCCAAACGCAACCCTTTCTGGAAACACTCCCGCAGACACACTTGAAGTCATGCCTCACCAGTCCTAGACTGATCCAGTCAGACTGATAACCGAGACCTGCCACCCTGAGCGTCTTGGTCGGCTTCCTGTTGCTATGACAACGTCCATGGCCACCTTGGGGAGGAAAGTGCTTATTTGGCTTACATTTCCACATCACAGTCCATCACAGAAGAAGTCAGAGCATGAACTCAAAGCAGCAACCTGGAGGCAGGGGCTGAAACAGAGGCCATGGAGGAAGGCTGCTTACTGGCTTGCTCCCCAGGGCTTACTTAGCCTGCTTTCTCGTACCACCTGCCCAGGAGTGCCATTGCCAACAGTGGGTTGGGCCCTTCCATATAATCATCAATCAAAAAAAAAATGCCCCACAGATTTATCCAATATGATAGGTGCATTTTCTCAATTGAGGTTCCATCTTCTCAAACGACTCCAGTTTATGTTAAGTTGACAAAATAAAACAAACCAAAAAGTACCCAGTACACCATCTTTCACTCATCTGACACTCAATCACATCTCTTTATGCCACACTTACTTTCCAAATTAAAAGAAAACAATAATAAGGTCATAATTTAACCTAATGTATTTTCTGTATAACCAGAAACACATGAATTCTTTCCCCAGAATATAGTAGCCTACAACTTAAACGTAATAATGTAGAATGAATACCAAAGCTCTGATATTAACTCAATATTGCATTGCATGATAAGAAATAATAAGATAAGAATAAGAAAGGAAACAAGGACATCTGCTTTATATGTGTATATATGAACATCTATTCATGTCAAAAATAAAAAATGCTCACGATGAGCCTCATTTCTGTAAAAAGGTGGCATATGGGCCGTAGCTGGTAAATACAGTGACCTTCTCCCACTCATTCTGAACTCCCCTTGCCTCAGTAAGTACTCAACAGGTCAAGACCTGGAGGGAGGGCGGTTGTTCCACACCTTTATTTCCTGAAGATTTGGACCACTTATTCCTGCCTAGATTAGGTTGTTGTAGTTTCCTGTTAGCAACCTGAAGGGTATAGTAATAGCAAAGATACCCAAAGTGATGCCCTGTGATCCAGGCATTCCTTTTCTCACCTCCACTGAGGGACAGCAGTCCAATTTCCCTGAGATACTCTGTGCCAACCTCCCTTGCTAATTCTCACTCCTTTCTTAATCTGTTGCCTTGGGTCATCGGTACAACACATTGTGTGATGTTCCTTCTGGCAGAAGCACTGTCCCTGGACAAAATAGGAAGTAAACATTTTGCTAAAGGGTCGATAGGGTGATGTTAAGTGATGGCTTTCCCATTTCTGCTCCTTGACTGCTGGACTCGTGAATCCTGGCTACAGGAGAAATAGTACCGAATATTAGACACTGATTCTGAGCATGTTCAGCCCTCTGAAGAAGTTTCTCTCACACACACACCAGCTGGCTCTGAAACCTTGTGCTTGATGATGGTGGGGAACACGATAAAACCCACTGATGCACTTCTTTGGTTGTTAGGTGAGTTCCTTGTTCAAAACCAATGCTATGGAGTTGGAATACCGTGTACACAAAATACAGTGGATAAGGTGTTCTGTAAATCCATGGGTGGTAGGGTTGGGGAGATGGCTCAGTGGGTAAAAGCATTGGTCATAGAAGCCTGCCAACCTGAATCTGATCCATGGCATGCATGGTGGAGGGAGAGAACAGACTCCTGGCGGTTGCTCTCCAACCTCCACACATATACAGGGGCATGTACATCCCCCTACTCGTGCATGTAACATAACAATAATAATTAATTAATTAATTAATATTTGATTAAAAAGATGTATTATACATAGAATAATTACCTACTCTAGAAATAATGGAGTGCTGTCCCTTCCATGATACTAATGACTCAGTGTAATCAACCTGCCACCAGGGGCTAACTGGTCACCCCAGGAATGGTGCCATATTGGTGTTGGTGTAGACTGAGTGCTCAGCCCCAGTTGTAGCCACAGCAGTCTTGGTGATCAGAAGTCCATGTTGTTGAGTCCCCACATAACCTTCAGCCCTGCCACCATGGCCATTTTGACTATGAGTCCATTGGGAAAAGACAGGGACAGCTGGAGAAAGAAGTTGATTACTACCCATCAAGTAGGTCATCCCATCTACTTGATTATTGAAGTCCTTTTCTTCTGAGGTCACCTTTGCTGAGCTTTTACATGTTTTACATGGATCACAAACATCTTCACATCCTTTTCCCATTTGGTAAAGTCTATTGTTAACTGAAGTTCCCAGAAGAAAAGCTGTACCTGTGTTAAACACTCTACAGGGGTAATTAGCTGGTCAGGACCTCAGTGGTTATGGGATTAGAATGCTTCAGGTGCAGAGTCAAATGATCCTATGCCATCACTGGCTGTCCACCCCTGAGTGTGACCCAGCATCCTGTGACTATCAGATAAATTTGACTGTTTTCTCATCTTTACAGAAGAGGCAGATAAGATCATCTGAAGAAATGATGTGTTCTGATTCACACGGGTGCTCAGCAGCAGAACTCAGGCCAAAGCCGAAGTGCCTTGGTCTTTGTGAATGTAAGGTTTTTGTGAATGCATAGAAGTTGAAGAATGGCTGGACATGAAAGACAAAGAAACAGATAAGGAAGAGGGAGGAGGCTGTTTTCCTTGCTGAAGATGATAATGGCTATCACGCTCAGAGGTCAGCATTCTATGACTCACATTATCTCAGGATTATCATTGCCATGATGAAATGCCAGGACCAAAGGCAAGCTGGGGAGGAAAGGGTTTATTTGGCTTACACTTCACATCACAGTCCATCATTGAAGGAAGTCAGGACAGGAACTCAAACAGGGCAGGAACTGGAGGCAGGAGCTGACGCCGAGGCCATGGAGGGGTGCTGCTTACTGACTTACTCTCCATTGCTTGTTCAGCCTGCTTTCTCATAGAACCCAGGACCACCAACCCAGGGATGGCACCACCCATAAAGGACTCAGCCCTCCCCCATCAATCACTAATTAAGAAAATGCCCTACACCTGGATCTTATGGAGGCATCTTCTCAATTGAGGTTCCCTCCTTTCAGATAACTCTAGCTTGCGTAAAGTTGACATAGGACTAGACAGCACACACATCTAAAATAAGGCTGTCATGATGATGTTTTTTTCTTTAGGCTCAAAGCCAAGAGCATCTCTGAAACTGCTCTTTTCATCCTTATTAGTGAGGTAGGGATTGATAAACACTGACGTTTAACACTGTTGAGTCTAAATCTCTACCAAATCTCAGAAAGTTTTTTTTTAAGATGGACACCATACATTTATGCTGTGGGATGTTCTGTATGGCAAATATGTTAATAAATAAAACACTGATTGGCCGGTAGCCAGACAGGAAGTATAGGCGGGACTAACAGAGAGAAAGATTGAGGGAACAGGAAGGTGGGAGAAGAGACTGCCAGCCACCGCCAGGACAAGCAGCATGTAAAGATGCCGGTAAGCCACGAGCCACGTGGCAAGGTATAGATTTATAGAAATGGGTTAGTTTAAGATATAAGAACAGTTAGCAAGAAGCCTGCCACAGCCATACAGTTTATAAGTAATATAAGCATCTGAGTGATTATTTTATACGTGGGTTGTAGGACTACGGAGCTTGGTGAGACCTGGAGAGAAGCTCTCCAGCAACACATTTACTCTCATTGTTGTGCCCAGATCATGACCCCCAGAGAGACCACCAAAGACAAGCATGCCGGAATGCAAAAGCAAGGTTTAATTCTGGACATACAAGCCTAGGCAGGGACTTCGTCCAATACATCCAATGCAGTGGAGGCTGGAGGAAGTGCCCACCTATCTGCAAGCTCAGTTTTTAAAGGGAAAAATCACAAGGTTATATCATTTTGGGGTGCTAGTATGGGTACAATTCTGATTGGCTCGCTTCTAGGGGCTTTCTAGAAATCATGGCTTGGACACTTCTGTGGTCAGTTACCCTGGAAACCAGGGAGAGGACATTCCATAGTCCAGCAGGCATTACCTCGTGACTACCTTGTGACTCTGTACTTGTACACTTCCTGGTTTCTGGAATCTGAACTGCCTGGTTTCAGTAACTATTGGCCTATTCCTAAAAGGAGAACTCTTAGGCCTTAGTTTTTGGGTGAAAGCATTTTGGTCTTATTTCTAAGATGGCTCATTTTGGTCTCACATCATTTTCTCGGGTATTTCTTCTGGTTTACTTTACATAATCTTTCAGACAAATTTCCATCTCCTAAATGCTGGCTTTTTTGCTTATGGGGTATAGGTGGATACTCAGTATAAGTTTAGTAGGAAGAGGGAAAAGGTTGGATATCAACAATGGTGATAATAGTGCTGTGACGTGAGTACAGTTAGTGACACTGAACCGCACACTTTAAAATGACCAGAATAGTGCATTGTCTAATCCATATGTCATTACAGAACAACAAAACAAAACAAAAACCAAGACGAGTATGACTTGGTAAGAGAGAGGTTTTAGGGGGAAGAAAAGGGAGTGAAAATCACAGCTATGAGAAGAAGTAGAGGGAAGAGGAAATTCAATTACGTCTCAGTGTTGTGAAAATGAAATGCTTCTCCACTGACATGTTAACTCCAGAATTGTCTCATTCATCTGTTGTCCATATGCTGGGTTCATAGTGGATTTTTAAAACTACAGAGGTAAGTGTTCAAGTGTATTTTTAAAAAGTTATCTTCCTACCCACTGCCAAACCTCTGCTATCTACTCAAGAGTAATTATCACTGATGAGGATGCAACTCAGTTGGTAAGGTGTTTGCCTCTCATGCACTGGGTCCAACCCCCAGCAGTGTATAAGGCAAGCATGGAGGCACATACCTATGATGCTCATACCTTGGAAGGTGGAAGGCAGGGGATCAAACACTCAAGGTTATCTTCAGCTACATAGTGAGTTTGTGCCTTTTGTCTCAAAAGAAAAAAAAAGGAGAAGGGGAGGTGGGCAGGAAGTCCCACCTCTAGTTGAGGGATATTGGCATTTTAAAACTTTTTAAAATTATGTGTATATGCAAGGTGACAGGTAATACACGCATGAATATATATAGTGTGAAAGGAGAAAGGAGGGGTCAGATATCCCCGGAAGCTGGAGTTAAAGGTGCTGGGAAACGAACTCTTATCCTCTGGGGAAGTAGTATATGCTCTTAACCGCCCAGCTCTCTCCCTAACCCCTAGTTCATTTCTATTAATCTATAACCAGCTTTTTATAACACACTGTGGTGGTATTCCCTCAATGTAATATTAATTTGCCTTATTTTAAAGCTTCTTGGAAATGTATGTTTGTGTGTTACTTATCTACTCACATAATAACCTTATATATGTCATAGAAATTGCAAAAAAGAGACCTTGAAACCAAACAAAATATACCACGAGCTACTTTGATAATCTGAGTCTGAGTAAGATAATCCATGCCAGATTTCTCTTTCAAAACTGTAGTGAGCATGGTGTGGAACATTCATTCTTGAAATTTGTGCTGAGTGTTTTCTCTATCAACTTGAAATCAAAGAAGTCATTTAGTGGGGAGCCTACAAGTACACAAATAGCACAGCAAAAGCATCATAGCTTGGATTTATTTTTTTCTAACCTAGCAGAATGAGAATTGGAAAACTCACTTCTGGTGCTCTTTTTAAAAATCTGACCACTGAGTCTTAAACCTCCGGGTACAAATGAGAAATAAAGTTGAAGTAACCCGTGGTAAAAATGGACAGGAAGCAGCAATGAGATTTAGTTGTTGTCTTGTGAGACTTATTTTTTTTTTCCGGAGCTGAGGACCAAACCCAGGGCCTGGTGCTTGCTAGGCAAGCACTCTACCACTGAGCTAAATCCCCAGCCCTGAGACTTATTTTCAAAGGTTGCTTTATTTTCATTTTATGTGTCTGGTGTTTTGCCTACACATATGTTGGTGCACCATGTGCATGCAGTGCTCAAGGGGGCCAGAAGAAGGGGCTGGCTGCCCTGGAACTGCAGTTATGGTTGTGAGCTGATACATGGGTGCTGGAAACTGAACCTGGGTCCTCTGCAAGAGCAACAAGTGTTTATTGCTGAGTCATCACTCTAGCCCCTTGTGAAACTTCTTAATGAGATCTTAGTTTTACCGTTGGGAAGCAAGAAGTAGAGATGCTTCTCAGGGACTCCGAACGCTGAGTGCGGCAGCCCACGCCTGCCCTTTTGCAGTTGGGAGGGTAGGATGGGAAGACTGCAGTGAGTCTGAGGCCAACCTGGGATATGCAGTGAGTTTCAGGCCAACCTAGACTGCAGAGCAAGACCTGGTCTCAGAAAACAAACAAGGTAGGTATAGTAGTGTGTTCCTTTAATTCTAGCACTCAGGAGAAAGAAAAAGGTGGAGCTCTGAGTTTGAGGCCCGCTTGGTCTACATGCTACGTATACTGAGATCCTGCCTCAAAACAAAACCAAACTCTTGAGCTATCTCATAAGACTTCCCCCCATGTGTGAATGAGTGTGTGTGTGTGTGTGTGTGTGTGTGTGTGTGTGTGTGTGTGTAGAGGGGGGGAGAGAGAGAAGGGGAGGGAAAAGGAAAAACAGAGGGAAAGGGAGAGAGAGAATCGATAAGCAATTAATATATTGATAAAGATCAGCAGGACATACTGACAATGTCCAAAGCTTACAAAATATTTCTGATAGACAATTAATTCCAACCCTTTCTATAAGAGATGGGGTAAATGTGGAAGCTTAAGTTATGAGGGTTTAAGAAAGTAATTTAAGGTGTGTAAATGAAAGTTGTAAAGGTATAAGAAAGGGATTTAAGGTAATGACAAAGTTTCAGATTTTCTCTTCTCGCTGTACTATTATTATATTAAGACTACAAAAGTCCAGAGTCTAGTTTTAACATTAATCAATGGCATTCTGATAAGCTGTTTATTTAGCCCTGGTAAAGTCCCAACTCCTATTATCATAGTCCCAAGCCCCAGATTTTAAATTTCCTTTGATTGTCTTCTAAGTATAGACTTTAAAGTGCTTCCCATTGTGCTAAAAATGTCCTGTCTATATATCTAGGCCTCTGGAAAGAATGTTAATGCTTTTAACCCAAAATTGTTTTTGGGTCCCCAAGCATTTACTATGATTTCAGTACAGATTACAAATAGTGGTAATACTAATATATCTAAAACTTTTATTTCTTTTTTGTAAACTTAAAAAAAATTCAAGTGCGCTTCAGGGAGTTGATTTGGATCCATCTCTCACAAGTCAAATGGACTTCTGTTGATCAACAGCCTAAATTTCCCCACTTGCCTAGTCCTGAGAGTGGGTGGGATCTCACCCCTTCCCTGAGCCTTGGGGCTCCTCCCTTTTCCCAACTGCCAGGACCATGGGCCTGGAAGTTTCAAGTGTGCACTCAAGATAAAGATTTTCTCCTAAGCTTCTTAACTTTACCTTCTGTCTCTAGCCTATATCTGCCCCACCAGATTTCCAGTTAACTTCAAACTGCTCCAAAACTGCCTGCAAAGTACCAACCCCCGGTGTTCCTTCCGAACCCGCATCATAGACTGTTCCAAAATGGCCTGCACTTCACTAGCCCCAGGTGGTCTTGTGAAACCTGGCCAGCGAGAGAAACAGATGCCCCCCAACCTCCCTTCCCATCCTTTGATCATCATTCCAACCTTCCTTGGCCCCAACAACAATGCCCCAATTTCAGCAAGAAGTAGTTATAGAAGAGATTATGCCACCCCTTATCATCAACAAAAAGGCTGGAATGCTTGGTCCCAAAGAAACCTGGGCCAATCTCACTCAGTACTTGGGGCTCCTTCCAGCTCTTCTCACCCCCCACCCTAAACCTCTCCAGTCCAGGGTCTGGGCTTCCCTCCCCCTTGGCCTCTGATCCTTATATAACCTGAGCCATTTGGGCCATTATGTCTCTTGGTCTCCTGACTTGCTCTTGGCGCCTGGTTCCTCTCTCAGCTTCCTCCTCTCTCCTTTCTTCTCTTCGGCTCTTGCTCCACCCTCCTCTCCTCTCAAGGCCCACTTCAGTCTGCTGGCTATGTTCAGTCCCGACCCTTCCAGACGCCTCTGGCTGTGCTTTCCCTCATGTCTACAGTAAACTTTCTCTTCAGCCATACCTCAGAGCAGTAGGAAATTGTATTATGTGCAAACCGGGTAGCTGTTTACCAGGATGCATTCATTCAGAACAATGCAGAGCATCATTAGCAGAAAGGGAAATGTAACGAACTCCAGAAGCCTCCTTTTCAAGTAACAGTGAGAGCAGGGGGTAAGGTGGTCAAACTGCCCCCCCCCCAGTACGGGGAAATAAGCAAAAGTGTGTATCAACAGTGGGCTTGTGCTCAAGGAAACTGACTGGATCCTGGGGAGAGCAATGTGCTTTATGACAACTTAACTCCCTGTTCACTAGGAACCTCCAGCTGATCCTGCAAGGTCTGGGGACACCCATCCCTGTCCCTCAAAACTGTGCCCACTCAGAGATCTCCAGACAAAGGAAAAGCACAGAAAAACCACGTCTGCATTCTTGGCAGCTACGGCAGCTCCTTCCCTGAAGTTGCCAGTTGCCCAAGTCCCCAATCTAAAGTGTTCAGCTTTTGACCATATTTAAGCACAAACCCAGTTTCTGGTGGACACATCCTTACTCCCTGCCTACAAGCTATATTTCCCTGCTTTAGTTTGGGGGCACAGCTTCTCTGGCCTTGATCTCTGGGACTGGAGAATCTGTACAGGAGTTGCTTTGTTCAAATAAATCTGTTGTTATACTTTTTTTAATTCAGCTTGATCTAGCTTACTGCATCTGCAGAGAAACCTTTTATCAGGGGACAGAAACCTATTACTCACACCATCTCCAGGCCTCTCTCCCTAGATCCACAGTATCCTTCAAAGCTCTTCAAACCATGAGTCCTGTGGTCATAGTGAAATCAGCTCCTAGCTGCTCTGAAGGAAGCAGAGAGGAACCATAGTTCCTCCACAGCCCTTCCAAGTACTGTTCTGTAGTTTGCCGGTCAGAAAGGAGCCTTAAAAACTAAAGGCAACCCCAGACATGGGGGAGGGCCACATTTCTTTAACTTTTGCCACTGAGAGCTGTAGCATGAGTCTTAAAAGTTCTTATTAATAAAATCAAACCTGGAGCCGGTTCTTGGGGTGAAATGCTGGAAGGTCAGAGAGACAGACCAAGCCACAGCTAACCTCACCTGGCCAACTTCTCAGCTGGTCTTGTTTCGTCAGACTGGATGCCTCTGTGTCCTCATATCTGAATGGGTCTCAGCTGAAATGCTGCTAGAAGCCTGAAAGCGTAACCCACCAAATGCTTAACCAGGCCAAATGCTTAACCAGGCCAAATGCTTCTCCAGGCCAAATGCTTAACCAGGCCAAATGTCTACCCAGACCAAATGCCTCTAGTTTCTGGTCCTCACGCCTTATATACCTTTCTGCTTTCTACCGCCACTCCCTGGGATTAAGGCTCGCTTTCTGGGATTAAAGGTGTGGGTCACCATGCCTGGTCGTTTCCAATGTAGCCTTGAACTCACAGAGATCCAGAGGGATTTCTGTCTCTGGAATGCTAGGATTAAAGGTGTGTGCTACCACTGCCTAACTTCTGTTTAATATTGTGGCTGTTCCGTCTCTGACCCCAGATAAGTTTATTAAGGTACACAATATTTTGGGGAACACAATACCACCACAGAGAGCCCTACAAAGTTCTCACAGTAAATATTAAAACTCCCTCACACTTCCACCACAGAAAGCAGATGTTAGCCATTTTGGAATATACCTGGCACATTCTCTCCACCTTACCAAGGCATTCCTTCAAAAGAAAGCATTTGACCAGAGTTCAACCCACTAAGGTGTGATCAGAACCCAATTGACAAAGGAATGGACATGCCCAACTCTGTCCATGAAGAAGGGACTCAACAGCTCCTGAAGCCTCTGCTTGAGGGAGAGAAATACTAACTCTAGTTCCATCCAATCTGCCTTATCAGAAGAGGTAAACTAAGAAACATGCATAAGGTCATAGGCTAGGGGCACAGGTCACTAACAGATGGATGCCTAAATATAGAACTATGGAAAACTTCCCACTCTGAACCCAGTTCCAACATTTCTACTACACAGAACTCCTGTGTAGTAAGTGGATCACAACGAGAGCATTTCATGGCTCCTACTGGTTAAGAAGCCTTTTGAGAAACCCATAGACATCAGAGAAGACCAAGACAAGGACACAGGAGGAAATCTTAATTTCAGATTCACCCAGCTACAGCACATAGTGAACACAACTCAGCTTTTATTCAGACAGACCTCATACCAGATACCTGTTTATGTATTTCAAATGTTTTAACCTACTATATGATGTCTAGCTTTGTACAGCAACAGAAAGTTACAGGAATCCTAAAAACAAAATCCACACAGCTTAATGAGGTAGAGTAAGCCTCAACCTGCCCTATATGTGTGGCTTATCAGACTGGGAATTCAGGTAACTGTGAATCGGAGTGCAGGGGTGTGGATGGAGGGTGAAATAACTGATTGGGGCTGGAAAAGTATCCTGGTAGTAGCGTAATTACCCAGTAAGTATGCAGAGAGCAAAAGACCCTGGATTCAATCTTCAGCACAAGGGTATGCTCCTGTACACACACACACACACACCCCTACACATGTACGTACAAATATAGAGGAGGAAGAGAAACAGAGAAAAGAAAAATTAAAAAATGGATTAAAAAAAGACAGTGAAAAATTGTGATTTATATGCCAAGAGAACTATTGCAATTTTTTTGTTGTTTGCTGAAAAATAAAACCCAGGGATAAATATTATGGAATAAACCTGAGAAATCCACAGAGTGACTGAAACATGATCCTCTCTCTCCACTTCCTTGATCCAGGTGCCTGCACAACCCCTTGGCCTCACCTCTTCCTTCCTCATGTGCCTTTCTGTCTCCTCTTAGTCAACCAGAGAACTCGATGGTCCACTCAGGTCAGCTGAACTTTACCCTCTGAACCAGCATTGGCTTCATGGGTGGTCTCAGAGCAATCAACACAAGCAAATCCCCCAACATTTTCCACTTTTTGTCTAAATAAATAGGAGAGGTTTTAACTCTAACATAGTAAAACTATATACAATAAGAATAATTGTCAGGTATTGTCTAAACAAAAAGGAAAGGTATTAACTTTAACAAAATTAAATTATATACAAGAATAATTATCAAGTAAGAATTACATTCACAATTTCCAGTCCATTTGTATTTCACAAATGCAGAAAAAAAATACTTCATTATCTAATCTCTCTTGATAATTCCAGAGTTTTGTACCTAATTTACATTCTATCATGACTAAGAAAAACTCTATCTAGTCTTTAACCCCATCAGAGATCTGAGAAGAATATAATATTACCTGAGTAAACAGGAAGTGCAGAGCAAGCAGCTTCCAAAAGTATAAGAAATGACAGAAACATCTGGCTGCCTAGACAGTCACCCAAGATTCCTCTGGAATGTTGGGGCGTCCATCTTCAGCCTGCAGACCTAGAGTATCTGACAGACTTCTGTGAAGCAGGAATTTTTGCAGGACTGTTCTATCCTGTCTTGGCAAAGTTTGGCAGTCGCTTTCTTTTGTGTCCTGCTCATCCAGTTTGTACAGCGTTCTGTCAGCAGCAAAGGCACGGGCAGTTTCTTGCCCAGTGGCTAACCTTGCCACAAAGAAAACAAACTCATATGGAGGTTCTTTGATGCTCGCCATCCTTTTTTGAAGTAAATTGGTGCTGCCAGGAACAGATACATCTCACTATCATGAAAAACCTTACATTATTAAAACATTTAAAATGCCATATTCTGTAGGTTTTTGAAGTGTTTGAAAATCATATATCTAAAATATATCTCTGTATGGCCTTGGAAACATACCTAACATCTACAAGTTTGATTTTTGTAAATGACTAACAGTATACTAACTTGTGTTTCTTAATTTGTTTATTAATTTTTTTGTTTTTTGTTTGTTTTGTTAATTTGTTTGTTAATTCTTTTCCTAAATAGTTTGTAATAAAAGCTTTCAAGGACTAGAAATATATATTACATTGTTAAATGAGCTGCATAGGTACAATACCTTAAACAAGAGTAGAAACATATATACAGCATAACAAAAATAACCTTAAATTTGTATCAATATGCAAAAATATCTTAAATGAGAGTAGAAATATATAGAGTATGTTCTAACAAAAAATAACCTTAAATTTGCATCAATATACAAAAATCCATACCAAATATTGCTTTTTAGTTTAAAGTAGATTCAATAATCTACCCTTTTATCTTATCCTTTCCATATCCCTTTTTCTTTTCAGAAAGAGATCCTTGAATCTAACACCCCTTTTTCAGCTTTTTTCATGACCATTACCAATAACAACTTGTAACCAATGCCCCTAAATGATGACAAACATCCATAACCCACCAAGTGACCTAAAACCACCCACCCAACCTCTTAAGAATGTGGTTGTCATATTCTCTAGACTGCTTCCTGTTGTCTGGGAGTGATGACATCTTTAGGGGAACCTGAGAAAATTGGGGTAATGATCAAGTCCTTTGAGAGCTAGCTGTATCATTTGTTGTCCAGTCTCTGTGTAATGGGAAGGTACAGGGCTTATCTGAAGTCCTGGCTGGAGTAGTCTGTGAGGCTGGACCATCTCAGCTAGCAGCTTTGAAGATATTCTGGATGCAGAATTTTTTTTCCAGAGCTGAGGACTGAACCCAGGGCCTTGTGCTTGCTAGGCAAGCGCTCTACCACTGAGCTAAATCCCCAACCCCTCTGGATGCAGAATTTTGAGGAAACTGCAACAGAGTCGTTCTGAGAGGCTGGATCACCTGGGTTACTTGTTATCATTGGTGTCTGGTTCTTTTTTCTTTCTGAAAACACATAAACTTTTAAAGGTGGCCTGTAATAATAAGTCATGTGGACTCTGTAGCCAGCAAGATTTATCATGTCTCATCCAGTCTCAGAGCTGTTCCCCTGTCAAAGGATCAGCTTATACATCACCTGTCCTGTAGTCTTTCTTTCTTCATGTCTGTAGCCAAGATCCTCAGGAGGTCTCTCCTGATCAAATCTAATCTCCATGAACTTTGAATGAATCCATAGCTTTCTGTTTACTGTGGAAACAAAAGCACAACCTTTTCCCCAATGCAACACATTTTCCTACTTCCATTCTGAAGCCAAGGCATCTCTAAAGTATATAGGCTGGTTTAACTTAACAGTTCCTTTGATAATCCAATGTCTCTCAGCAGCTGTCATTCTCCATTCATTAGCATTCAAAAAATACAAGATTAACAAAGCACCATATAAGGTCCAAACTCCCTGTATTATAGTATTTCCCATCTTTACATGGCTTTTTCCTTTTGTATTACTTTTCTCTTTCTAAAGACTTTACTTTATTATATTTGAACTATTTTTTCTATGACTGTTTATATCCATTTATTTTCTTTCTTCAGCATTTAAGCACATTTTAAAACATACCCTACCTGTTCAGAGGTTTTCTTGGTGTGGACATGACTTTCTGCAAATCTGTAGCATTCTCTGACAGAGTGAGACAAATGTTGAACTGCTAAGCAGCCATTGCATGGCTTGGTTCCCTGAGGGCCTAGCCTCATTTTGGCATTACCAGGCAGGAGCATCATTTACTGCCCCAGCGCTGGGAATTTGCTGACTCTAAGCAGCCAGCACTTGTACCTAGTGAACTAGCTTCTCAAGTGCTCTGCTGCATAGCAGGGCCTCTTAAAAGAGCTGCACCTCTGTATGCTGCCCGCAGTGGCCCTGCATACATGCTGCACATGGATGCCATTTGTAATGAGTCTTCCTCTGTCCTGCCAGGCAGCTCCCAAATAATGACATGGAGACTTATTAATTATAAGAGTTCAGCCACTAGCTCTTATAACTTAAATTAATCCATTTATATTAATCTACATTTTTTCCTCATGACTTTTTAACATCTCTTCCATCTCATACCTCCTGTTTCCTCTCCATGTCCTCTGACATCTCTCCTGCACCTAGATTCATCTCCTCTTCTCTCCCTTTGCCTGGGAGTTCTGCTTAGCCTCTTCCTGTCTAGCTATTAGCCATTCAGCTCTTTATTAAACCAATCAGAAGGCTCCTTGGCAAAGATACATCATCACAGTGTACAAAAAGATTATTCCACAGCAGAGAACTAATGGAGAAAGTGGTCAACAGGGAAGAACAGGTGGTGATGCAGTGAGCTAGAAACACAGTGAGTAAAGGAAAGTGAAGACTCGTCAATAGATGATGATGAGCAGAGGACTCTTCTAAGTGAAGACTCATCAATAGATCATGATGAGCAGAAGACTCTTCTAAGTGAAGACTCATCAATAGATCATGATGAGTATTGGTGAAATTATTAAGGCTGCTCCATGTAGTTAAAAGGGAGGTTTATTTTGTGGGGTAACTTACAAATGAAGGGATAGGTAGGTTGCAGGGTCTAGGAAAGGCGTGGTGCAGTCCGGCAGTGTTCTCTGGAGAACTCTGCTTGGTCTACCTCCAGCATCCAGGGTTCATGAACCAAGAGAGCCCGCGCATCCGGATCTCAGGTCTTCAGGGTCCTCCCTTGGCCCCACCTTGTAGGCGTGACAGTTACCGAAGCCTCAATGGGGGTTGGAACTTCCAGATCAAGGTTGGAATGGCTACCCACTACAGATGAGTAGAAGACTCTCCTAAGTGAAGACTCATCAATAGCCAGGCACTACTGAGGAAAGAAGCAATGAACTTGAAGCCATGTCAACAGAAACTCCACACACTGAGAAATGTGGTAGAAGGAGGGAGCTGATGCCCACATACACATAAATAATAAATGTTTAAAAAGTAATTATTTTAGAAGGATGATCAAGGTCATGCCACACAGAAGGACTTCATACGTGCCAAGTGCCAAGCACTATTAGATTAGTGGGTAAGATAGATAAACACAACATGACCCTCACTCCCAGACAAACCAGTCTGTTAATGAAGGCAGACACATCAAAAGGTCCTTGTGGTGCAGTATGCTGTGGCTGTTATGGTACAATATTCAGATGCAGTGGTGAGGAACAGGAAGCTGTAATTAGTTCTCTCTGGGAGAATTATGCATCTGTGATGGCTACCTTCAGTCATCAACTTGACCTCCCTACCATGATGTACTGAACCTTGAACTGTGGGCCAGAATAAACATTTCCTTACCTTGTTGCTTTTGTTGGGGTACGTTAGCACAGCAACAGAAAAGAAGCGAAGACCACATCCTTAAGGAATGGAATTTTAGGCCTGTTCTTAAAGGATGAATAGTAGTTTTCAGTGATATGCAAGATTTGAAAAACAAAAACAAACAAACTCTTAACAGGAATGTATAAACATGAAATAAAAAAGAAGAAACTGTTAAACTGTGGGAGCCCGTTGTCAGGTTCCTGTAGCTAGAGTTTTCTTACCTGGCCCACAGTCAGGACAAATCTCTCTCACCCGCCAGTCCCACAGCCGCTCAGACCCAACCAAGTAAACACAGAGACTTATATTGTTTACAAACTGTATGGCCATGGCAGGCTTCTTGCTAACTGTTCTTATATCTTAAATTAATCCATTTCTATAAATCTATACCTTGCCACATGGCTTGTGGCTTACCGGCATCTTCACATGCTGTTTGTCATGGTGGCGGCTGGCAGTGTCTCCTCAGCCTTCCACTTCCCAGAATTCTCTCCTCCTTGTCCCGCCTATACTTCTTCCTGCCTGACCACTGGCCAATCAGTGTTTTATTTATTGACCAATAAGCAACATGTTTGACATACAGGCCATCCCACAGCAGGTTCCTCGTGGCTTTACCCAGCAGGTCTGCATAGAGAGGATGGTTGGACCACGGGCCTGAGTGCAGGTGTCTGAGATGGTCTGCATTTGGCTGTGCTGTGTGTGTGTGGGGGGGAGGTCTTTTGCTCCACCCCTTGGCATTTCTATAAATGCCCTAGGGCAGAGAGAGTCAGGG
Organism: Peromyscus melanophrys; assembly: GCA_902168415.1. Classification (NCBI taxonomy): domain Eukaryota; kingdom Metazoa; phylum Chordata; class Mammalia; order Rodentia; family Cricetidae; genus Peromyscus; species Peromyscus melanophrys. The sequence continues at coordinate 16,049 of CABHPR010148370.1, read as the reverse complement.
CTTGTTGGAATAGGTTCCAGGTCCTCTCGAGGCTTTCCTGTATTTTCTATCTGTTTATCTCCACATTCTAAATCCTTCTATCTAGTATTTCCTGCTGCTCACACTCAAGAAAACTCTGGGGACCTGTGGGGTTGGTGGGTAAACACCCTTCAGATCACCTCCATGGTGTATTCTTAAGCAACTCTGAACTGAGCTAAGCTGCCTTTTCTGAATTACGGTCATCAGCTCACGGTGTGCAAACAGTGGAAGAACAGTGCAATGGTTACCTGCCTTGTCAATTTGACTTGACTTGGAGTCACCCAGGAGACACACCTCTGGGTGTGTCTAAGGCAATGTTCCCAGTGAGGTTTAACTGTAAAGGGAAGATTCACCCTGAAAGCTTGTGATGCTGTCCTGTGTACTAAGGTCCCAGATTTTAAGTTGTATGTGGGGAGGGCAGACTGAGCACCAGCATTCATCCTTCTTTGCTTCTTGACTGCAGATGCAATGGGAGCAGCTGCCTCACATTCCTATCTGCATGCCTTCCACCATGACGGACTGTATGCCCTAGAGTCATAAGCCACAATAAATCCTCTTGCTTTAGGTTGCTTCGTCTCAGATGCTGGGTCAGAGCAAAGAGAAAATTAATGAGCACAATCAAGTTTCTATGAGTGTAGATGCTGCTCACAACTGTGGAAGGGGCATGGTTCAGTGTATAAACAATCCCAGAGAGTAAACACATAAATAAGACCACAGCAGTAACTCCTGGAGTATATAATTAACATTATGAATAAGATTTAAGTGGGTATGCATGCTTTGGGGGATGTAAACATCTCCATCAATTCAATCAGACCAAGTAAAGGCCCCAGAATAACTTATCTGAGTAAATAGAAGCTCATATTGTTTTTCTCTCTCAGCAACTAACTAATCAACCCTCATTCATACAGGGAACATCACTGTGATTGAATATAAATTCCAGATAGGAAGAATCTATTATACAAGTTTCCCAGCTGATTAGATGCATAGGTGCAGTCTTGCTACTGACCCCTTCTCCCTGGCTGACTTCATCAATAGGGAAAATGAAGGCAGACCACTGATTGGAGGGCAAACCTGAAAAGGATTAAACACTTCGCATGGCATTCTAAAACACTGTCATTATGGTGCAATTAACCACACTGCATATTAACGTGCAACTCTGAAATGTGTTCAGACTCCCCAATTATAATTAGTTATTCTTCAAAGAATTTTGCCGCCCACATTGAATTTCTCTAGTGCTTCTTTGTTATAATTCAGGTGTGACAGTCACTAATATATCTAAAAGGACAGTTAATAAGAAGTAGACATTCTTTACTGTAAACCTAACACATGCATGCCAGGTAATACCCAACCATTAGTGCTAATCATCATGTTTCAGACAGGCAGATCTATTATGCAATTGGACTTTGCCCCCTTTAAAACATATTAATGGTCAGATATAAAGAGGCAGTGTGACTAAGGCACCAGGAAGGCCTAGATGAGAGTATAGACTTCTGTTTCTGTTCTGAGTTTTCCCAACTGAGTAAGTTGCTTAGCTTGGTCTTGATTTCCTCATTTATCAATTAGGGCTAAGGTCTGTGCATGATTTGGGGATGGGAACTGGGGAGATGGCTTGGTCAGTCTTGCAAGCATGAGAACCTGAGTATGAACCCAAGAACCCACATTAAAAAAAGCTGAGCGTGATGGCACATGCTTGGAATCGCAGAGCTTGGATCACACAGTGGATACAGGTAAATCCCTGGGACTTGCTGGCCAGTCAACCTAGATGACAAATCAGCAACTTCCAGGCCAGTGAGAGAAAAAAATAAGGAGGCAGCACCTTGAGGAACAACACCTGAGGTTGACCACACACACACACACACACACACACACACACACACACACACACACACTAGCTTGGTCAACAAGAGAGCTGTACAAAAGCTGGTCATTATTTTAGTTTCTTTTCCTGTTGGGGTGATAAATACTCTGACAAAAGCAACTTGGGTAAAAGTATTTATTTTAACTCAACATTCCAGGTACAGTTCATCATGGTAAGAAAGTCAACTCAGTAGGAGCTTGCAACAGCTGGTCACATCACATCCACACTCAGGAAACAGAGTAAGATGCATGCTAGCTTATTGCTACTCAGTTTCCTTCTCCATTCACACAATCCAGGATCCTTGCCCCAGGCATGGTCTCATTCATAATGGACAGGTCTTCCCATGTCAATTAACATAATCAAGATAACTACTCATAGGCATACTTGTGGCCCATCTTCCAGGTGCTTCTAGATTCTGTCAAGTTCCTAACCTCACAGTCATTCTATCCAACTCGGTGACACTATTCTACTATAGGTCAAGATTGTGTTTGAGAGGAGGTTGAAAGCCAGAGGACATGACTGAAACCAAGGGAAACAGGGTCTTCTAGACACATCAGGACAGACTCATTTATGAGCTTACTGTCTGTAGCAGGGTGCATAGGGCCTACACAGGTTCAAGCTAGACAGAATCTCAGCAATGAGAGGGGGAAATAGATGTGATCTCCCATCCATAACCAAGAAGCATTCTCCTATTGGCAGCTGCTTGCAAAGGAAAAATCAGTTTTCCACAATGGTGTCTCACTGGTACCCAAACCACACTCAAGGGCAGGCCCCATATCCAGCAGTACATGGCCAACACAAGATGAACTCAACACTGTTTTTGTAGAATTTTTGTCTCATACTGCTTTGTTTGGTAATTTTTTATCTTATTGGTTTTTTTCTTTTATATTGTTGTTTCCAATTTTGTGTTTTTGTGGATTTTGTTTTTGTATAGAGTGTCTGAGTATATGTTTTTCTTGTGCTTTTTCACATTTTTTTCTTATTTTGGTTTGTTTGATACTTTTATTTGTCTGTTTGTTTTATAAAGAGATTCAGAGAGAAAGAAGGCATGGAGTCAGGTGGGTGGGGAGGTGAGGAGGATCTGAGAGGAGATGGATGGAAACTGGTCAGAATATACTGTATGAATTTTCAGTTAAAAAAAAACAGGGAACAACAGAAAGTCACAGAAATATTTGGTGTCACAGTGCTATTAAAAAAATCTGACTATAGCCTTAGCCAAACATGAGGAAGTCAGACTAGCAATTGATATACTCTATATCATGGAGACCCACTAACCACCACCCTGTATTCCAGGCAGCAGGGAGGTGTGAAAATGGGATAGAAAATGGCAGAATGAATGGGAGAAAGTAATAAAAAAGGTACAGCATTTTCACTAGCTTTCTGATAATGGCAAGATGTTTCTACAAAGATGTGGATAATGCTCACCCTCCTCTTCCAGACAGAGCCACAAGAAGAGATATATCTTGTTTTAATCCTCTACAGTAAGCACAATTCTTGATGTTAAGGACTTTATGGACCCTGCTGAGCTCTTTCTTTCTAATCCTCTCAACCTTTCCTCACAGCCCATCTCCATTCCTATTTGTCACCTACTATATCCAGAAATACTTTCTACCAGGGACCCACAGTAGTCACACTGGGCTGGAACTCAGGTAGACAATTTTTACTCCCATTCCAAGCTTTTATTACACATTTCCAGACTTACTCTTAGTCCTGTAGCAACCTGCTTGCAGGAGCCCAACTCCATTAATTGGAGACCCCACCTCTTGGTACAGACACTGGGTCTTCAAGCCCTTTCATCCCTGTATCTCAAGACTTTCTTTATCCTACTTCAGCCTCCTTTCACCTCCATTCCCTGGGAAATATACATTTTGGTATGGACCCAATTCTCCTATTCCTTTCCCACAGCCCCTCTCTCAGGCTTTCCCTCCAGCTTATCTCCATTCTTTTCTGACACCTACCAACGTGAAGAAGCTTCTCTACTCCACAGTTACCACACTTGCCTAGGATCCACAGAGGACTGCAGCAAAGGAATGGAACATCCACCATCAAGGCAATGCCAGATATCAACACCTAGAAACACCCCAATCATCATAATTCCAGAAGCCTAGACTCTATCAGGAAACCATGAACATGAATAGCCAAAACAATATGTCTCCACCAGAACCCAATAATGCTATTACAGTAGGTTCTGAGAAGTACAATATAGCAAAAGAACAAGACAGGGGCTTCAAAATGGCAAATATTCACATGTTCAAGGACCTTAAAGATGATATAAATAAATACCTTAATTAAGATCAATACACAGACAGTTGAATGAAATAAAGAAAAATATTGAAGGTATGAAAGTAGAATTTAACAAAGAAATAGAGTCACCAAAGGAAACCCAAAATGAAATAAAACTAGAAATGAAAAACTAGGAAGTCAAACAAAAACCTCAGAGGTAAGTCTCACCAACATAGTGTAAGACATGGAAGACAGAATCTCCAGCACTGAAAACAAGGTAGAAGAAATGCAAACCTCAGTCAAAGAAAAGGTTAAATCTAAAAAATTCCAGGCACAAAACATCCCAGAAATCTGGGACACCATGAAAAGACCAAATCAATGAATAACAGGGATAGAGGAAAAAGAAGAAATCCTGGTCAAAAGCACAGAAAATATTTTTCAAATAAAACCATAGAAAAAATTTCCCTAACCTGAAAAAGGAGGTGCCTTATCAAGGCACAAAAAGCATACAGAACACCAAGTAGACTGGACCAGAAAAGACATTCCCACAACATAAAATAATGAAACCACTAAGCACACATAACAAGGAAAGGATATTAAAAGCTGAAAGGTAAAAAGACCAAGTAGGCCCATTAGAATGACACCCGACTTTCTCAATGAAGACTCTGAAATCCAGAAGGACCTAGACAGATAAATATTCTACAAATTTAGAGAGACCACAGATGTCAGAACATATTACTATACCCAGCAAAACTATCAATCATTATCGATGAGAAAGAGAAACACTCTACAATAAAACCAAATCCAAGCAGTATCTGTCTATAAATCCAGCTTTACAGAGGCACTAGATGGAAAACTTCAGTCTGAAGAGGTTATTCACACCCAAGAAGACGCAAGGAATAAATAATCCCAGAACAGTAAATCAAAAGAGGGAGAAAATCTCATACCATAACAACAAAATAACAGGAATCAACAAACACTGCTCATTGATAACTCTGAATATGAATAGTTTCAATTTCCCAATAAAAAGACACAGAGTAACAGATTGAATTTGAAAACAGGATCCATCTTTTTGCTACTTCCAAGTAACACCTCACCATCAAGGATAGACAACATCTCAGAGTAAAAGGATGGGAAAAGATATTTCAAACAAGTAGACCCAGAAATAAGTTCATGTAGTCATTTTAATACCTGACAAAGACTTCAAACCAAAACCAATCAGGTAGGGAAGGATACTATATAATAAAGGAATAATCCACCAAGAGGATATTGTAATTCTAAACATTTATGTACCAAACACAAGGGCATCTAAGCACATAAAAGAAACACTACTACCACTATAACCAATAGACAGGTCATCCAGACAAAAACCTAAACAGAGAAATCTGAGATTAAATAACATCATAAATCAAATGGACATAGTAGACATCTATAATACATTTCACCCAAATGCAAACGAATACATTTTCTTCTCATGGAACTTTCTCCAAATTGTCCACATACTTGACACAAAGCAAATCTCAACAGATATAAGAAAATTGAAATATCAACCTGCATCCTATCTGACTACCATGGATTAACATGAAACAACAGAAATTATACAAACTCACAGAAATTGAACAACTCACTACTGAATAAAAAATAGGTCAAATAGAAATCGATAAAGAAATTTAAAACTTTTCAGAATTGAATGAAAATGAAAATGTAGCATACCCAAACTTATGGAACACAGTGAAAGCTGTCCTAGGAGGCAAGTTCATAGCCCTAAGTGCTTACATCAAAAAATTGGAGAGATCTCATATTAGTAACTTAACAGCACATCTGAAAACTACAGGACAATAAGAAGAAATAATACCCCAAAAGTAGATGGCAAGAAGTAAGTCCATACTCAGGGCTAAAATAAATGAAATGGAGACAAAAAAAATGGAAGAAACAAAGAGTTGATTCTTTGAGAAAATCATTGACAGATCCCTTAGTCAAATTAACTAAAAGATCCAGAGAGAAGATCCAAATTAATAAAATTAGAGACAAAAGAGGAAACATTACAACAGATACTGAGGAGACCCAGAGAGTCATAAAGGCATACTTTAACAATCTGTATTCTGCTGGGCGGTGGTGGCACACACCTTTAATCCCAGCACTCGGGAGGCAGAGCCAGGTGGATCTCTGTGAGTTCGAGGCCAGCCTGGGCTACAGAGCAAGTTCCAGGACAGGCACCAAAACTACACAGAGAAACCCTGTCTCAAAAAAAAATCTGTATTCCCCAAACTGGAAAAGTGAAAAGAAATGGATGAATTTCTTGATATATACATGATCTATCGAAGTTAAATCAAAATCCAAGAAGACAGGGGTACTCACTCTCTCCATAGCTATTCACCATAGTTCTTAAGTCTTAGCTAAAGCAATAAGATAACTCAAGAAGATCAAAGGGATACAAATGGGAAAGAAATAAGTCAAATGTCTTTATTTGCAGATGATAAGATTTTATACATAAAATACCTTAAAGACTCCATCGAGAAACTTCTGTAGCTTATGAACACTTTCAGTAAAGTAGCAGGATACAAAATTAACACACAAACATCAGTATCCTTCCTATATACAAATGACAAAACAGGCTGAGAAAGAAATCAGAATAACAACACCTTTTACAATAGCTTCAAAAAAAAATCAGGGATAACTCTAACCAAGTAAATGAAAGACTTGTATTATAAAATCTTTAAGACATTGAAGAAGACAACACAAGATGGAAAGATCTTCCATGCTTATGGATCAGTAAGATTAATATTGTGAAAATGGTCATTCTATGAAAAGCAATCTACAGATTCAATGCAATCCCCATAAAAATTCTAACACAGTTCTTCACAGAAACTGGAAAGAAACAGTTTTCAGCTTCACATGGAAACAAACAAATAAACAAAACCAAACCCAGGATATATAAAACAATCCTAAAGTAAAACAACTGCTGAAGGTCTCACCATCCAGTTTTCAAGTTGTACTACAGAGCAATAGTAATAAAAACAGCATGGTATTAGCACAAAAATTGGTCAATGGTGGAATAGAATTAAAGACCCAGACATAAGCCCTCACACCTGATTTTTTTAAAACAAAGAAGCCAAAATTACACACCAGAGAAAAGACAGTATCTTCAACAATTGGTGCTAGTCAAACTGGATGGCTGCTCATAGAAGAACGCAAATAAATCCATATCTATCACCCTGCACAAAATTCAACTCCAAATGGATCAAGGAGCTCAACATGAAGCCAGATAGCATGAATCTGACAGGAGAGAAAGTGAGGAATAGTCTTGAATTCATTGGCACAGGAAAAGACATTTCTGAATAGAACACTGATAGTACAGGCACTGAGATCAATTATTAACAAAGGGGACCTCATGAAACTGAAATGCTTCTGTACATAAAGGGACACTATCATTCAGAAAAAGTGATAGACTACAGAATTGGAAAAAAACATTTACCAGTTACATCTGATAGAGGCTTAGTACCTAAAATATATAAAGAACTAAAAAAATAATATCTGAACATTAAGAAAGTAAATAACACAATTAAAAAACAGGGTACATAACTAATCAGAAAGTTCTCAAAAGATGAAACATAAATGGCTGAGAAATACGTAAGGGAATGTCCAACATCCTGAGCCATCTGGGGAAAACAAATTAAAATTACTTTGAGATTTTCTATTACCGAAGTCAGAATGGCCAAGATCAATAAAACAAATGACAGCTCATGCTGTTGGGGGTGTGAGGACTCATTGCCAGTGGAAGTGCAGACTTGCACAGCCACTATGGAATCAGTGTGGCAACTCCTCAGGCAGCTGGGAACAGCCCTACCTCAAGACCTAGCTATACCACTCCTGAGCATATTTACTAAGGACTCCACAACCTACTACTGAGACATGTACTCATCCATGTTCATTGCTGCTTTATTCATAATAGCCCAGAAACCAGAAATAGCCTCGATGGCCATCAACTGATGAATGAATGGATACTGAAAATGTGGTACATTTATGTTGGGGGCACAAAGGTCCTTGTGCCCACAGATCACTATGGAAATCAGGAATGTTAATCATGCAGAGGTGTCTCTTCAAAGGATGAAATACCTATTTTATGCCCAGAAAGCTGGGAGTGGATATTGTTAACAACCTGATAAACTTTTGCTATGTGTAGAGACAGACCTCACCCAAATCCCCCAGAATGATTATCCCAGACGTTTCCCTCCCTAGACCTTTATCTTTAGCTCTTGGTTAATAGAAACCATCCTTAGGGGAGATGACACATGTCCTTTACAGACTGCTGACCTCTATGCTATCTTGATCAGAGACCACACCAGATCCTTTAAGCTACAGATCCTACCTTCATGGGCACATGTACTTTACAAAGGAGTTTTTATGTAGTCATGCCTTAAGCTTTATTGTGCACCTGGAATTGGAATGGTTGTTGCCTGGGAACTTTTCCTCAAACAATACTGTGTTTAAACATGCTTACAATAAACTGCCTGGCACCAGACTCTCTAGAAGCTCGATCCAGCCTAAGTCAGGATGGACCAAGTTTTCATTTTCACCTCTTTGTGGACCATTTCCTTGCCTGGTGTGACACCTGCAGGGAATCCCTCACATTCACACAATGGAATATTATGCAGCTACTAAGAAAAATGAAATTAGTAAATGGATGTAAATAGGGAAAAAAATCCTGAGTGAGGAAACCAGACCCCAAAAGACAGATATATATTCTCTTATAAGTACATGCTAGTTTTTAAGCTTTAGATATGTGTTTCAATCTGAATAAAGGTTATTATACCAAAGTGCCTAGTGAAGGACAAGGTGGGAGAGACAATCTCCCAAGGAAGAAGAAAGAGAATATAGTGTTCTGGACAGACAAAGAGGACACCAGAGTAGGAGGATTCGATGGGGAGGGGGATGGGAGAGGAAGAGTAAAGGAGAGAATATGAGGATGGACAACTAACACTAAAGACCATTTGACAAATGACGTGGATACCTACCAAGCTTCCTAAAACAACATATACAAAAGGAGTCTAAATGGGATCACTGAATACCGAGGAGACAAGACCCTCACTAGACATCTTATGACACCAAGTAAAACCTCCAGTGTCAGGAATGGGTTCTATTTCATTGAGCATTGGCCAAAGGTGCCCAAGGAAACCCCCAAACACCACAGGATGTTGCCAAGGCTGTTGGCAGGTCTCTGCAACCTGATGATAAGGCCCTATTGCTGAGCACAACACTATGTCATCAAACATGAGGAAATTGGAGTTGGTGCCTAACTAGCAACTTCACATCTACTAACTAGCAGTCATGGTTCTGGAACTTATTTTGTTCACTATTAAAAAAGAAAGTTAACCATTAATGTCATCAGCTACAAAACCTATGACCTACAACAGTCTCCAAGGTATACTGGTGCAGTAGTGGTACAAAATGTTATGGGAGTAACCAACCACTTCTGATTGGATTTAAAGCCCACTCCATGAGATGGGACCCAAACCTGATACTGAAAATGGCCGAGAACCTAAAGCTAGATAGACCCTGAGCCTAGGGAGAAAACTATTATTCAGCCAGAGGAACATAGCAATAAAATGACTCCTGATGTCATGGTGCTACATCCATACATGAGTGCCTCACTCAGCTCTCATCAAAGAAGCTTCTTCTTGCAGTAGATAGTATTTAACACAGAGACATGTGAACAACTGGACAACGTGCAAAGAGTGAGAGACTTTGGAGCACTCACTCCTAAATGGGATGTCTTCATCAAACCTATCCCCTCAAGGCCCAGGGATCAATGTGGAAGAAAAAATGGGAAGATTGCAAGAGCCAGCGGCAATGGATGGCTCCAAGGAAGCAGCATTTTCCAGACACAACAGTGTTTTATATGTGTTTATATAAATGAGTTTATATAACTCACAGAGACTGTGGCATCATGTACAGGGATTACACAGGTCCAAGCCAGATAGGGTCCCAGTGCTGAGAAAGTTTATTTGCAATTGATATCACTAGCAAAGGGAAGTCGGATTTCTCCACTTTAGTCTCACTGCATTTACAACCACAACATCTCAAGGCAGGCCACATGTCCAGGAGTAGTTGGCCAACACAAAACAAACTTAATGATATTTTTGTGGACTTTTTGTTTCATTTTTCTTTGTTTGGGCTTTTTTTAATCTTATGGATATTTTGTTTGTTTGTTTTGGTTATTCTTTTTGCAGATTGTGGCGATATAATAAAATTTGTCTGAAGATCAGAGAACAGAACAAGCCACTAGATTAAACATAGAGGCCAGGCAGTGGTGGCTCACACCTTTAATCTGAGCACTCAGGAGGCAGAGATCTGTCTGGATCTCTGTGAGTTCAAAGCCACTCTGGACTACATGAGATTGACTCAGTCTAGGAGAGAAACAGAGCCAGGTAGTGGTGGTATACACACACATACACACACACACACGCCTTTAATCCCAGTACTTGAGATCTCATGCTTTTGCTTGGGAAGCACACACGCCTTTAATACTAGCACTAAGAAGGAAGTGACTTGGCTGGTTGGAGAAAGGTGTATAAGGCGTGAGGAGACAGGAACTAAAGCCCTTTTGGCTAGAGGCTTTTCGGCTGGAGACTTTTGGGTGAGGACTCAGAAGCATTCAGTCAGAGGATTCATGGAGTTGGCAAGGTGAGAAGAGGCTGTGGCTTGTTCCTTAGTCTCTCTGATCTTTCAGCATTTACCTCAATATCTGGCTCTGGATCCTTTATTAAAAGACCAAATTAGATTTTGTGGTGGAGCAGTTTTTTTTTTTTTTTTGTGTGTGTGTGTGTTTCTTGAGGATTTTATTTGTTTACTTGTTTTTAAGAGAGAGAGAAATGAACATAAAATTGGGTGAGTAGGGAGGTGAGGAGGAATTGGAGAAGGGGAAAAACATGATCAAAACAGATAGTATAAAAAAATTTTCAGTAAAAAAGTTTTGTCAGAGAGAGAGAGAGAGAGAGAGAGAGAGAGAGAGAGAGAGAGAGAGAAAAAACCCTGACATCATACTTAATGGCATAAAGCAAAGTTTTCCTACCCAATCAACACAAGAGAAAGTTGACAGCTTCCACAACTTCAACATTGCACTACCAGTCCTAGACAAGAAAAAGAAATAAACACTATTTAAATTGGGAAGGAAGAAGTAACAACTGTCTTCTTCTCAAGTGATATGATTTAGTAGATAAAAAACCCCAACTAATCCACAAAGAAAGCTATGGGAGCTGATTAATTAATTCACCAACATCATATGACATAGAGCATCTACCATTTTGCTATAAACAAACCAAAGAACAACCTAAGAGGAAATACTTAGGAGCATACTTAACCAACATGTGATTAGACTTGTACACAAAACACTTCTAAAAGAAAATTTAAAATACCTAAACAAATGAGAGGCTGTCATGTTTATTACTGAAAGCTTAATGTCATGAAGACATCAGTAATCCCCAGGCTATCTATGTATTTAACTAGTTTTAAAAGCTCAATGATGTCTTTTTCAGAAGTGTGGAAACCTGTCTATATTCATGAGTTTTTACTGATGTGACAAAATTCTGGGTAGAAACAAAGGAAGGGTTTGTTTTGGCTCATAGGGTCGTAAGTATAGGTCCACTGTGGTGGGGAGGGCCCGACTAAGCAGATCAGAGATAGGATGAGCCAGGAAGCAGAGAGAAGGGCATGCTGGTGCTCTTCTTGTTAGTAAACTGCAAAAGCTCTGGGTTTGGTGTCCCAGGTTTCAGCACCAAATGTTAGTAAACTGCAAAAGCTCTGGGTTTGGTGTCCCGGGTTTTGGCACCAAAATGTTAGTAAATTGATGGCTGAAACTGTGAGGAGACAGTCCAGCCCTAGAGGGCGAGGTATCCCAGACACCTCAGAGCTACTTAGGACAAGAGCTCTGCCCTGAAGGTGTCCCGGACACCTGAAGCTGTTTGGCACAGCAGTGATGGCAGACAGAACTGGAGACAGTTCTGCCCTAGAGGGCGAGGTATCCCGGACACCTCAGAGCTACTTAGGACAAGAGCTCTGCCCTGAAGGTGTCCCGGACACCTGGAGCTGTTTAGCACAGCTCTGATGCCTGGGACTGCAAAGAAACAGCCCAGCCTTGGAAAGGAAGGTTTTTCTGACTTCTCGGGAGAGTCAGCCCTGGAACTGCTTCAGCAAGGAAGGGTATCCTGACTCTTCAGGAAAGTCAGAGTATCCTGACTCTTTGGGAAGGTCAGGATATACCTGGTATGATGGTATGATGGGGGATGGTTTCCCCGAAGGACACAGCAATCCTGCTCCTCTCCTGGAGAACCACAATCTCTGGCTCAGTGTTACCAGCTCTTTCTTGCTCAGTCCACTATGGGACGTCCCAGCAAGGCTCTTCTGTTCAGCTCCCCCTTGCTCAGTCCACTATGGGACATCCCAGCAAGGTTCTTCTGTTCAGCTCCCAATGAAGGTCTTCACCCAATACTCTTTTGAGAAAGAGATTTATTTGGGAAGGAGGAGTCCAGGAGAGTAACTGCCTCTACCAGGGTGGAAAGAACAGTTCACAACTGACCAGCCAGGGCAGTTTATATAGGATGTCTAGGGGGTGGAGTCAACTATGATTGGTTAGTTTATTTTCTGCCTAGGGATTGGCCAGTTTTGTGAGCAAGGAGCAGAGATGGCCCTGATTTCAGGGCCAAACTGAGTTTCTTTCACTGGCCTTTCTTGGCTTTTTGACACTACCTCTAAGGCCAGGGCACATTTCTTTCACTGACTCTGATTCT